>WNWK01039765.1:0-17295 GCA_009830355.1 Cherax destructor
AATTTTATTTTAAAATTTGAAAAGTTAGAAAATTAATTTTTATAATATTTAAGTTTTTTATAATAATATTTTGAAAATCTTGAAATGTTAATCTAAAATGAAAAAATATTTTATAATTTTAATATTTTAAATATTTAAATTTTTTAAAAACCATTAAAATTTAAAAATAATATTTTTAGAAATTTCAATATTTTGAAAATTATGAAAATTAAAATCAGAAAATTTAAAATCGATTTTATTGCATAAACTTTTAAAACGTTTTATGTTTTTGATAAATATTTTTAAAATACTTAATTACATTTAAAAAATTTTATATAAATAATTTAATAGAAATTATGATCTTAGAACTATATAGGTATATTTTATTAAAAATATTTAAAATCCTTAAAATCTTAATCAAATAATAAAATATTATAATTTGAAATTTATAATATTTAATTAAAATATTAAAATCTATAAAAATCTATTTATAAATATTTATTTTTCGAAATACATAAATAAAAGCAGAATTTAAATTATTGCAATTTGATTAATAATATTTTCAAAAATCCTTGAAAATGCCTTAAATCGTCAAAAATGCAATAAAATAAGTTTTATAGCATTTTGAATATTTATAATTATTTACATATTTAAAATCTTAAAATCTATAAAATCAATTTTATAGAATATTTCATATATTTTCGAAAATAATGAAACATTAAAGCTCAGAAAAATGTGCTAAAATCGATTTTTGATATTTCGACGTTTAGACGTTTAGTGCTTTTCTGGCAAAACTCATTTTTAGCTAAAATACTTAGATTTTCACACTTTAAATAAATTTCTCTGCAATTAATTTATGGGAAAAGTAAGCAAAATTTATGATTTTCTTTTAGAAGCTTACTATAGGTATATTTTATCTAAAAATAGTTTTCGAAAATCTTGAAAATGCAATCGTCAAAATGAATAAAATAGTTTATACATTTTGAATATTTATAAATTATTTACATATTTTAAAAATCCATTAAAATCTATAAAAATAATATTTATAGAATATTTCATATTATTTTCGAAAATACATGAAACATTAAAAGCTCAGAAAAATGTGCTAAAATCGTATTTTATTGCATATTTCGACGTTTAGAGCGGTTTGAGTGTTTTCTGCAAAACTCATTTTTAGCTAAAATACTTAGATTTTCACACTTTTAAATAAATTTCTATGCAATTGATTTATGGGAAAAGTAAGCAAATTTATGATTTTCTTTTAGGAAGCTTACTATAGGTATATTTTATCTAAAATAGTTTTCAAAAATCCTTGAAAATCCTTAAATCGTCAAAATCAATAAAATAAGTTTTATAGCATTTTGAATATTTAATATTTATATTTTAAAAATCCATAAAATCTATAAAAATCAATATTTTTAGAATATTCTATTATTTTCGAAAATACATGAAACATTAAAAGCCAAAATGTGCTAAATCGTATTTTGCATATTTCACTTGAGCGTTTGATGCTTTTCTGAACTCATTTTAGCTAAAACTTGATTTACCTTTTAAATAATTTCTCTGCAATTGAATTATGGGAAAATACAAATTTATGATTTTCTTTTAGAACTTACTATAGGTATATTTATCTAAAAATATTTTCGAAAATCTAAATGCTTAATCGTCAAAAATGCAATAAAATAAGTTTATAATTTTGAATATTTATAATTATTTACATATTTTAAACCAAATCTTAAAATATATTAGAATTTATTTATTTTGAAATATAAACATTAAGTCAGAAAAGTAAATATTTTATATTTCGATTTTAGAGCGTTGAGGGCCTTTAGCTAATACTGATTAATTTCATTATTAGAAAGCAAAATTATGTTTTTAGACTTGGATATTTTAAATAGTTAGAAATCCTGAAAATATAATCGTCAAATGCAAAAATAAGTTTACATTTTTGAATATTTAATTATTTACATATTTTAAAATCCCATTAAAAATCTATAAAAATCAATATTTTATAGAATATTTCATATTATTTTCGAAAAATACATGAAACATTAAAAAGCTCAGAAAAATGTGCTAAAATCATTTTTATGCATATTTCGACGTTTTAAGCGGTTTGAGTGCTTTCTGGCAAAACTCATTTTAGCTAAAATACTTAGATTTTCACACTTTTAAATAGAATTTCTCTGCAATTGAATTTATGGGAAAAGTAAGAAAATTTTATGATTTTTTTTAGGAAGCTTACTATAGGTATATTTTATCTAAAAATAGTTTTCGAAAATCCTGAAAATACTTAATCGTCAAAATGCAATAAAATAAGTTTATAGCATTTTAATATTTATAATTATTTACATATTTTAAAAATCCATTAAAAATCTATAAAATCAATATTTTATAGAATATTTCATATTTTTTTTTTTTTTAGGAAGCTTACTCATAGGTTATTTTATCTAAAAAAATAGTTTTCAGAAAATCCTTGAAAATATGAAATTAAAATGCAATAAAATCAAGTTTTATAGCATTTTTGAATATTTATTAAATTATTTACATATTTTAAAAATCCATTAAAAATCTATAAAAATCATATTTTTATAGAATATTTCATATTATTTTCGAAAATACATGAAACATTAAAAGCTCAGAAAAATGTGCTAAAATCGTATTTTATTGCATATTTCGACGTTTTAGAGCAGTTTGAGTGCTTTTCTGAAAACTCATTTTTAGCTAAAATACTTAGATTTTCACACTTTAAATAGAATTTCTACTGCAATTGAAATTTATGGGAAAAGTAAGCAAAATTTTATGATTTTCTTTTAGGAAGCTTACTATAGGTATATTTATCATAAAAATAGTTTCGAAAATCTTGAAAATGCCTTAATCGTCAAAAATGCAATAAAATAAGTTTTATAGCATTTTTGAATATTTATAATTATTTACATATTTTAAAAATCCCATTAAAAATCTATAAAAATCAATATTTTTATAGAATATTTCATATTATTTTCGAAAAATACATGAAACATTAAAAATCCCAGAAAAATGTGCTAAAATCGTATTTTATTGCATATTTCGACGTTTTAGAGCAGTTTGAGTGCTTTCTGGCAAAACTCATTTTTAGCTAAAATACTAGATTTTCACACTTTTAAATAGAATTTCTACTGCAATTGAAATTTATGGGAAAAGTAAGCAAAATTTTATGTTTTTCTTTTAGGAAGCTTACTCATAGGTATATTTTATCTAAAAAATAGTTTTCAGAAAATCCTTGAAAATGCCTTAATCGTCAAAAATGCAATAAAATAAGTTTTATAGCATTTTTGAATATTATAATTATTTACATATTTTAAAAATCCATTAAAATCTATAAAATCAATATTTTATAGAATATTTCATATTATTTTCGAAAAATACATGAAACATTAAAAGCTCAGAAAAATGTGCTAAAATCGATTTTATTGCATATTTCGACGTTTTAGAGCGTTTGAGTGCTTTTCTGGCAAAACTCATTTTCAGCTAAAATACTTAGATTTTCACACTTTTAAATAAATTTCTACTGCAATTGAAATTTATGGGAAAAGTAAGCAAATTTTATGATTTTCTTTTAGGAAGCTTACTATAGGTATATTTTATCTAAAAAATAGTTTTCAGAAAATCCTTGAAAATGCCTTAAATCGTCAAAAAATGCAATAAAATCAAGTTTTATAGCATTTTTGAATATTTATAATTATTTACATATTTTAAAAATCCATTAAAAATCTATAAAAATCAATATTTTTATGAATATTTCATATTATTTTCGAAAAATACATGAAACATTAAAAGCTCAGAAAAATGTGTAAATCGTATTTTATTGCATATTTCGACGTTTTAGAGCGGTTTGAGTGCTTTTCTGGCAAAACTCATTTTTAGCTAAAATACTTAGATTTTCACACTTTTAAATAGAATTTCTCCTGCAATTGAAATTTATGGGAAAAGTAAGCAAAATTTTATGATTTTCTTTTAGGAAGCTTACTCATAGGTATATTTTATCTAAAAAAATAGTTTTCAGAAAATCCTTGAAAATCAGCTAAATCGTCAAAAATGCAATAAAATCAGTTTTATAGCATTTTGAATATTTAATTATTTACATATTTTAAAAATCCCATTAAAAATCTATAAAAATCAATATTTTTATAGAATATTTCATATTATTTTCGAAAAATACATGAAACATTAAAAACTCAGAAAAATGTGCTAAAATCGTATTTTATTGCATATTTCGACGTTTAGAGCAGTTTGAGTGCTTTTCTGGCAAAACTCATTTTTCAGCTAAAATACTTAGATTTTCACACTTTTAAATAGAATTTCTACTGCAATTGAAATTTATGGGAAAAGTAAGCAAAATTTTATGATTTTCTTTTAGGAAGCTTACTTATAGGTATATTTTATCTAAAAAAATAGTTTTCAGAAAATCTTTGAAAATGCCTTAAATCGTCAAAAAATGCAATAAAATAAGTTTATAGCATTTTTAATTTATTAATTATTTACATATTTTTAAAAATCCATTAAAATCTATAAAAATCAATATTTTTATAGAATATTTCATATTATTTTCGAAAAATACATGAAACATTAAAAAGCTCAGAAAAATGCTAAAATCGTATTTTATTGCATATTTCGACGTTTTAGAGCGTTTGAGTGCTTTTCTGGAAAACTCATTTTTAGCTAAAATACTTAGATTTTCACACTTTTAAATAGAATTTCTACTGCAATTGAAATTTATGGGAAAAGTAAGCAAAATTTTATGATTTTCTTTTAGGAAACTTACTTATAGGTATATTTTATCTAAAAAATAGTTTTTCAGAAAATCCTTGAAAATGCCTTGAATCGTCAAAAATGCAATAAAATCAAGTTTTATAGCATTTTGAATATTTATAATTATTTACATATTTTTAAAAATCCATTAAAATCTATAAAAATCAATATTTTTATAGAATATTTCATTTATTTTCGAAAAATACATGAAACATTAAAAAGCTCAGAAAAATGTGCTAAATCGTATTTTATTGCATATTTCGACGTTTTAGAGCGTTTGAGTGCTTTTCTGGCAAAACTCATTTTTAGCTAAAATACTTAGATTTTCACACTTTTAAATAAATTTCTACTGCAATTGAAATTTATGGGAAAAGTAAGCAAAATTTTATGATTTTCTTTTAGGAAGCTTACTCATAGGTATATTTTATCTAAAAAATAGTTTTCAGAAAATCCTTGAAAATGCCTTAAATCGTCAAAAAATGCAATAAAATCAAGTTTTATACATTTTTGAATATTTATTAATTATTTACATATTTTAAAAATCCATTAAAATCTATAAAAATCAATATTTTTATAGAATATTTCATATTATTTTCGAAAAATACATGAAACATTAAAAAGCTCAGAAAAATGTGCTAAAATCGTATTTTATGTCATATTCGACGTTTTAGAGCAGTTTGAGTGCTTTTCTGGAAAACTCATTTTTAGCTAAAATTAGATTTTCACACTTTTAAATAGAATTTCTACTGCAATTGAAATTTATGGGAAAAGTAAGCAAAATTTTATGATTTTCTTTTAGGAAGCTTACTCATAGGTATATTTTATCTAAAAAATAGTTTTCAGAAAATCCTTGAAAATCCTTAAATCGTCAAAAAATGCAATAAAATCAAGTTTTATAGCATTTTGAATATTTATTAATTATTTACATATTTTAAAAATCCCATTAAAAATCTATAAAAATCAATATTTTATAGAATATTTCATATTATTTTCAAAAATACATGAAACATTAAAAAGCTCAGAAAAATGTGCTAAAATCGTATTTTTGCATATTTCGACGTTTTAGAGCGGTTTGAGTGCTTTTCTGCAAAAACTCATTTTTAGCTAAAATACTAGATTTTCACACTTTTAAATAAATTTCTACTGCAATTGAAATTTATGGGAAAAGTAAGCAAAATTTATGATTTTCTTTTAGGAAGCTTACTTATAGGTATATTTTATCTAAAAAATAGTTTTCAGAAAATCCTTGAAAATGCCTTGAATCGTCAAAAATGCAAAAAATCACGTTTTATAGCATTTTTAATATTTATAATTATTTACATATTTTAAAAATCCCATTAAAATCTATAAAAATCAATATTTTTATAGAATATTTCATATTATTTTCGAAAAATACATGAAACATTAAAAGCTCAGAAAAATGTGCTAAAATCGTATTTTATTGCATATTTCGACGTTTAAGCGTTTGAGTGCTTTTCTGGCAAAACTCATTTTTAGCTAAAATACTTAGATTTTCACACTTTTAAATAGAATTTACTGCAATTGAAATTTATGGGAAAAGTAAGCAAATTTATGATTTTCTTTTAGGAAGCTTACTTATAGGTATATTTTATCTAAAAAATAGTTTTCAGAAAATCCTTGAAAATGCCTTAAATCGTCAAAATCAATAAAATCAAGTTTTATAGCATTTTGAATTTATTAATTATTTACATATTTTTAAAAATCCATTAAAAATCTATAAAATCAATATTTTATAGAATATTTCATATTATTTTCGAAAAATACATGAAACATTAAAAGCTCAGAAAAATGTGCTAAAATCATTTTATTGCATATTTCGACGTTTTAAACGGTTTGAGTGCTTTTCTGGCAAACTCATTTTTAGCTAAAATACTTAGATTTTCACACTTTTAAATAGAATTTCTCTGCAATTGAAATTTATGGAAAAGTAAGCAAAATTTATGATTTTCTTTTGAAGCTTACTCATGGTATATTTTATCTAAAAAATAGTTTTCAGAAAATCCTTGAAAATGCTGAATCGTCAAAAATGCAATAAAATAAGTTTTATAGCATTTTAATATTTATAAATTATTTAATATTTTAAATCCATTAAAAATATAAAATCATTTTTATAAATATTTCATATTATTTCGAAAAATACATGAAACATTAAAAGCTCAGAAATGTGCTAAAACGTATTTATTGCATATTTGACGTTTAACGTTTGAGTCTTTCTGTAAAACTCATTTTAGCTAAATACTTAGATTTTCACCTTTTAAATAATTTCTCTAATTGAAATTTATGGAAAATAAGCAAATTTTATATTTTCTTTTAGAGCTTACTCATAGGTATATTTTATCTAAAAAATAGTTTTCAAAAATCCTTGAAATCCTTAAATCGTCAAAAAATGCAATAAAATAAGTTTTATAGCATTTTGAATATTTATTAATTTTTACATATTTTAAAAATCCATTAAAAATCTATAAAAATCAATATTTTTATAGAATATTTCATATTATTTTCAAAAATACATGAAACATTAAAAGCTCAGAAAATGTAAAATCGTATTTATTGCATATTTCGAGTTTTAGAGCGGTTTAGTGCTTTTCTGGCAAAACTCATTTTAGCTAAAATACTTAGATTTTAACTTTAAATAAATTTCTGCATTGAATTTATGGAAAATAAGAAAATTTTATGATTTTCTTTTAGGAAGCTTACTCATGGTATATTTTATCTAAAAAATAGTTTCAGAAAATCCTTGAAAATCTTAAATCTAAAAAATCAATAAAATCAAGTTTTAAATTTTTGAAATTTAAAATTATTTACATATTTTAAAAACCATTAAAAATACTATAAATAATATTTTATAGAATATTTCATATTATTTTCGAAAATACATGAAACATTAAAAACTCAGAAAAATGTCTAAAATCGTATTTTATTGCATATTTCGACGTTTTAGAGCGGTTTAGTGCTTTTCTGCAAAACTCATTTTTAGCTAAAATACTAGATTTCACACTTTTAAATAAATTTCTGCAATTGAAATTTATGGGAAAAGTAAGAAAATTTATGATTTTCTTTTGGAAGCTTACTCATAGGTATATTTATCTAAAAATAGTTTTCAGAAATCCTTGAAAATGCCTTAAATCGTCAAAAAATGCAATAAAATAGTTTTATAGCATTTTGAATTTAAATTATTACATATTTTTAAAAATCCATTAAAAATCTATAAAAATCAATATTTTTATAAGAATATTTCATATATTTCGAAAAATCATGAAACATTAAAACTCAGAAAAATGTGCTAAAATCGTATTTTATTGCATATTTCGACGTTTAGAGCGGTTTGAGTGCTTTTCTGGCAAAACTCATTTTTAGCTAAAATCTAATTTTCACACTTTTAAATAAATTTCTACTGCAATTGAAATTTATGGGAAAAGTAAGCAAAATTTTATGATTTTCTTTTAGGAAGCTTACTCATAGGTATATTTTATCTAAAAAATAGTTTTCAGAAAATCATGAAAATGCCTTAATCGTCAAAAATGCAATAAAATAAGTTTTATAGCATTTTTGAATATTTATAAATGATTTACATATTTTTAAAAAATCCCATTAAAAATCTATAAAAATCAATATTTTTATAGAATATTTCATATTATTTTCGAAAAATACATGAAACATTAAAAAGCTCAGAAAAATGTGCTAAAATCGTATTTTATTGCATATTTCGACGTTTTAAGGTTTGAGTGCTTTTCTGGCAAAACTCATTTTTAGCTAAAATACTTAGATTTTCACACTTTTAAATAAATTTCTACTGCAATTGAAATTTATGGGAAAAGTAAGCAAAATTTTATGATTTTCTTTTAGGAAGCTTACTATAGGTATATTTTATCTAAAAAATAGTTTTCAGAAAATCTGAAAATGCCTTAAATCGTCAAAAAATGCAATAAAATCAAGTTTTATAGCATTTTTGAATATTTATTAATTATTTACATATTTTTAAAAAATCATATTATTTTCGAAAAATACATGAAAGGTTAAAAAGCTCAGAAAAATGTGCTAAAATCGCTTTTTATTGCATATTTCGACGTTTTAAGCGTTTGAGTGCTTTTCTGGCAAAACTCATTTTTTAGCTAAAATACTTAGATTTTCACACTTTTAAATAGAATTTCTACTGCAATTGAAATTTATGGGAAAAGTAAGCAAAATTTTATGATTTTCTTTTAGGAAGCTTACTCATAGGTATATTTTATCTAAAAAAAATTTTTCAGAAAATCCTTGAAAATGCCTTAAATCGTCAAAAATGCAATAAAATAAGTTTTATAGCATTTTGAATATTTATAATTATTTACATATTTTAAAAATCCCATTAAAAATCTATAAAAATCAATATTTTATAGAATATTTCATATTATTTTCGAAAATACATGAAACATTAAAAAGCTCAGAAAAATGTGCTAAAATCGTATTTTTTGCATATTTCGACGTTTTAGAGCGGTTTGAGTGCTTTTCTGGCAAAACTCATTTTTAGCTAAAATACTTAGATTTTCACACTTTTAAATAAATTTCTACTGCAATTGAAATTTATGGGAAAATAAGCAAATTTTATGATTTTCTTTAGGAAGCTTACTCATAGGTATATTTTATCTAAAAAATAGTTTTCAGAAAATCTGAAAATGCCTTGAATCGTCAAAAAATGCAATAAAATAAGTTTATAGCATTTTGAATATTTATAATTATTTACATATTTTTAAAAAATCCATTAAAAATCTATAAAAATCATATTTTATAGAATATTTCATATTATTTTCGAAAAATACATGAAACATTAAAAGCTCAGAAAAATGTGCTAAAATCGATTTTATGCATATTTCGACGTTTTAGAGACGGTTTGAGTGCTTTTCTGCAAAACTCATTTTTAGCTAAAATACTTGATTTTCACACTTTTAAATAAATTTCTACTGCAATTGAAATTTATGGGAAAAGTAAGCAAAATTTTATGATTTTCTTTTAGGAAGCTTACTCATAGGTATATTTTATCTAAAAAATAGTTTTTCAGAAAATCCTGAAAATGCCTTAAATCGTCAAAAATGCAATAAAATAACGTTTATAGCATTTTTGAATATTATAAATTATTTACATATTTTTAAAAATCCCATTAAAAATCTATAAAAATCAATATTTTATAGAATATTTCATATTATTTTCGAAAAATACATGAAACATTAAAAAGCTCAGAAAAATGTGCTAAAATCGTATTTTATTGCATATTTAGAGGGTTTGAGTGCTTTTCTGCAAAACTCATTTTTAGCTAAAATACTTAGATTTTCACCTTTTAAATAGAATTTCACTGCAATTGAAATTTATGGGAAAAGTAAGCAAAATTTTATGATTTTCTTTAGGAAGCTTACTCATAGGTATATTTTATCTAAAAATAGTTTTCAGAAAATCCTTGAAAATGCCTTGAATCGTCAAAAATGCAATAAAATAACGTTTATACATTTTTGAATATTATAAATTATTTACATATTTTTAAAAATCCATTAAAATCTATAAAAATCAATATTTTTATAGAATATTTCATATTATTTTCGAAAAATACATGAAACATTAAAAAGCTCAGAAAATGTGCTAAAATCGATTTTATTGCATATTTCGACGTTTTAGAGCGGTTTGAGTGCTTTTCTGGCAAAACTCATTTTTAGCTAAAATACTTAGATTTTCACACTTTTAAATAGAATTTCTCCTGCAATTGAAATTTATGGGAAAAGTAAGCAAAATTTTGTGATTTTCTTTTAGGAAGCTTACTCATAGTTTTTCAGAAAATCCTTGAAAATGCCTTAAATCGTCAAAAAATGTAATAAAATAGTTTTTGTAGCATTTTTGAATATTTATAAATTATTTACATATTTTAAAAATTCCATTAAAAATTTATAAAAATCATTATTTTTATAGAATATTTCATATTATTTTCGAAAAATACATGAAATATTAAAAAGCTCAGAAAAAAAGTGCTAAAATCGTATTTTATTGCATATTTTAGCTGAAAAATGAGTTTTGCCAAAAAAGCACTCAAACCGCTCTAAAACGTCGAAATATGCAATAAAATACGATTTTAGCACATTTTTTCTGAGCTTTTTAATGTTTCATGTATTTTTCGAAAATAATATGAAATATTTATAAAATAATGATTTTATAGATTTTTAATGGGATTTTTAAAATATGTAAATAATTAATAAATATTCAAAAATGCTATAAAACTTGATTTTATTGCATTTTTGACGATTTAAGGCATTTTCAAGATTTTCTGAAAACTATTTTTAGATAAAATATACCTATGAGTAAGCTTCCTAAAGAAAATCATAAAATTTTGCTTACTTTTCCATAAATTTGAATTGCAGGAGAAATTCTATTTAAAAGTGTGAAAATCTAAGTATTTTAGCTAAAATGAGTTTTGCCAAAAGCACTCAAACTGCTCTAAAACGTCGAAATATGCAATAAAATACGATTTTAACATTTTTCTGAGCTTTTAATGTTTCATGTATTTTTCGAATAATATGAAATATTCTATAAAATATTGATTTTATAGATTTTAATGGGATTTTTTAAAAATATGTAAATAATTTATAAATATTAAAAAATGCTATAAAACGTTATTTTATTGCATTTTTGACGATTCAAGGCATTTTCAAGGATTTTCTGAAAAACTATTTTTTAGATAAAAATACCTATAAGTAAGCTTCCTAAAGAAAATCATAAAATTTTGCTTACTTTTCCCATAAATTTCAATATGCAATAAAACGTTATTTTATTGCATTTTTGACGATTCAGGCATTTTCATGGATTTTCTGAAAACTATTTTCTTAGATAAAAGATACCTATAAGTAAGCTTCCTAAAGAAAATCATAAAATTTGCTTACTTTTCCCATAAATTTCAATTCAGAAATTTATTTAAAAGTGTGAAAATGTAATTTTAGCTAAAAATGAGTTTTGCAGAAAACACTCAAACCGCTTAAAACGTCGAAATATGCAATAAAATACGATTTTAGCAATTTTTCTGAGTTTTTTATGTTTCATGTATTTTCGAAAATATATGAAATATTCTATAAAATATTGATTTTTATAGATTTTTAATTAGATTTCTTAAAAATATGTAAATAATTAATAAATATTCAAAAATGCTATAAAACTTGATTTTATTGCATTTTGACGATTTAAGGCATTTTCAGGATTTTCTGAAAAACTATTTTTAGATAAATATTCCTATGAGTAAGCTTCCTAAAAGAAATCATAAAATTTTGCTTACTTTTCCCATAAATTTCAATTGCAGGAGAAATTCTATTTAAAAGTGTGAAAATCTAAGTATTTTAGCTAAAAATGAGTTTTGCCAGAAAAGCACTCAAACCGCTCTAAACGTCGAAATATGCAATAAAATACCATTTTAGAACATTTTTTTGAGTTTTTAATGTTTCATGTTTTTTCGAAAATAATATGAAATATTCTATAAAAATATTGATTTATATAGATTTTTAATGGGATTTTTTAAAAATATGTAAATAATTATTAAATATTCAAAATGCTATAAAACTTGATTTTATTGCATTTTTGACGATTTAAGGCATTTTCAGGATTTTCTGAAAAACTATTTTTTTAGATAAAATATACCTATGAGTAAGCTTCCTAAATAAAATCATAAAATTTTACTTACTTTCCATAAACTTCAATTGCAGTAGAAATTCTATTTAAAAGTGTGAAAATCTAAGTATTTTAGCTAAAAAAAGAGTTTTGCCAGAAAGCACTTAAACCGCTCCAAAACGTCGAAATATGCAATAAAATACGTATTTAGCCATTTTTCTGAGCTTTTAATGTTTCATGTTTTTTCGAAAATAATATGAAATATTCTATAAAATATTGATTTATATAGATTTTTAATGGGATTTTTTAAAAATATGTAAATAATTTATAAATATTAAAAAATGCTATAAAACGTTATTTTATTGCATTTTTGACGATTCAAGGCATTTTCAAGGATTTTCTGAAAAACTATTTTTTTAGATAAAATATACCTATGAGTAAGCTTCCTAAAAGAAAATCATAAAATTTTGCTTACTTTTCCCATAAATTTCAATTGCAGGAGAAATTCTATTTAAAAGTGTGAAAATCTAAGTATTTTAAAAAATCCCATTAAAAATCTATAAAAATCAATATTTTTATAATATTTCATATTATTTTCGAAAAATACATGAAACATTAAAAAGCTCAGAAAAATGTGCTAAAATCGTATTTTATTGCATATTTCGACGTTTTAGAGCGGTTTGAGTGCTTTTCTGGCAAAACTCATTTTTTAGCTAAAATACTTAGATTTTCACACTTTTAAATAGAATTCTCCCGCAATTGAAATTTATGGGAAAAGTAAGCAAAATTTATGATTTTCTTTTAGGAAGCTTACTCATAGGTATATTTTATCTAAAAAAATAGTTTTTCCGAAAATCCTTGAAAATGCCTTGAATCGTCAAAAAATGCAATAAAATAACGTTTTATAGCATTTTTGAATATTTATAAATTATTTACATATTTTTAAAAAATCCCATTAAAAATCTATAAAAATCAATATTTTTATAGAATATTTCATATTATTTTCGAAAAATACATGAAACATTAAAAAGCTCAGAAAAATGTGCTAAAATCGCATTTTATTGCATATTTCGACGTTTTAGAGCGGTTTGAGTGCTTTTCTGGCAAAACTCATTTTTTAGCTAAAATACTTAGATTTTCACACTTTTAAATAGAATTTCTCCTGCAATTGAAATTTATGGGAAAAGTAAGCAAAATTTTATGATTTTCTTTTAGGAAGCTTACTTATAGTTTTTCAGAAAATCCTTGAAAATGCCTTGAATCGTCAAAAAATGCAATAAAATAACGTTTTATAGCATTTTTGAATATTTATAAATTATTTACATATTTTTAAAAAATCCATTAAAAATCTATAAAAATCAATTTTTTTTATAGAATATTTCATATTATTTTCGAAAATACATGAAACATTAAAAAGCTCAGAAAAAAGTGCTAAAATCGTATTTTATTGCATATTTCGACGTTTAGAGCGGTTTGAGTGCTTTTCTGGCAAAACTCATTTTTAGCTAAAATACTTAGATTTTCACACTTTTAAATAGAATTTCTACTGCAATTGAAATTTATGGGAAAAGTAAGCAAAATTTTATAATTTTCTTTTAGGAAGCTTACTCATAGGTATATTTTATCTAAAAAAATAGTTTTTCAGAAAACTTGAAAATGCCTTAATCGTCAAAAATGCAATAAAATCAAGTTTTATAGCATTTTTGAATATTTATTAATTATTTACATATTTTTAAAAAATCCCATTAAAAATCTATAAAAATAATTATTTTTATAGAATATTTCATATTATTTTCGAAAAATACATGAAACATTAAAAAGCTCAGAAAAAATGTCTAAAATCGTATTTTATTGCATATTTCGACGTTTTTGAGCGGTTTGAGTGCTTTTCTGGCAAAACTCATTTTCAGCTAAAAAACTTAGATTTTCACACTTTTAAATAAATTTCTACTGCAATTGAAATTTATGGGTAAAGTAAGCAAAATTTATGATTTTCTTTTAAAAAGCTTACTATAGGTATATTTTATCTAAAAAAATAGTTTTTCCGAAAATCCATGAAAATGCCTTGAATCGTCAAAATAATGCAATAAAATAACGTTTTATAGCATTGTTGAATATTTATAAATTATTTCATATTTTTAAAAATCCCATTAAAAACTATAAAAATCAATATTTTTATAGAATATTTCATATAATTTCGAAAAACATGAAACATTAAAAGCTCAGAAAAATGTTCTAAAATCGTATTTTATTGCATATTTCGACGTTTTAGAGCGGTTTGAGTGCTTTTCTGGCAAAACTCATTTTAGCTAAAATACTTAGATTTTCACACTTTTAAATGAATTTCTCCTGCAATTGAAATTTATGGGAAAAGTAAGCAAAATTTTATGATTTTCTTTTGAGAAGCTTACTCATAGGTATATTTTATCTAAAAAAATAGTTTTTCAGAAAATCCTTGAAAATGCCTTAAATCGTCAAAAAATGCAATAAAATCAAGTTTTATAGCATTTTTGAATATTTATTAATTATTTACATATTTTTAAAAATCTAATAAAAATCTATAAAATCAATATTTTTATAGAATATTTCATATTATTTTCGAAAAATACATGAAACAATAAAAAGCTCAGAAAAATGTGCTAAAATCGTATTTTATTGCATATTTCGACGTTTTAGAGCGGTTTGAGTGCTTTTCTGGCAAAACTCGTTTTTTAGCTAAAATACTTAGATTTTCACACTTTTAAATAGAATTTCTACTGCAATTGAAGTTTAGGGGAAAAGTAAGCAAAATTTTATGATTTTCTTTTAGGAAGCTTACTCATAGGTATATTTTATCTAAAAAATAGTTTTTCAGAAAATTCTTGAAAATGCCTTAAATCGTCAAAAAATGCAATAAAATCAAGTTTTATAGCATTTTTGAATATTTATTAATTATTTACATATTTTAAAAAAATCCCATTAAAAATCTATAAAAATCAATATTTTTATAGAATATTTAATATTATTTTCGAAAAATACATGAAACATTAAAAAGCTCAGAAAAATGTGCTAAAATCGTATTTTATTGCATAATTCGACGTTTTAGAGCGGTTTGAGTGTTTTTCTGGCAAAACTCATTTTTTAGATAAAATACTTAGATTTTCACACTTTTAAATAGATTTTCTCCTGCAATTGAAATTTATGGGAAAAGTAAGCAAAATTTTATGATTTTCTTTTAGGAAGCTTACTCATAGGTATATTTTATCTAAAAAAATAGTTTTTCAGAAAATCCTTGAAAATGCCTTAAATCGTCAAAAAATGCAATAAAATCAAGTTTATAGCATTTTTGAATATTTATTAATTATTTACATATTTTTAAAAATCATTAAAAAACTATAAAAATCAATATTTTTATAGAATATTTCATATTATTTTCGAAAAATACATGAAACATTAAAAAGCTCAGAAAAAAGTGCTAAAATCGTATTTTATTGCATATTTCGACGTTTTAGAGCGGTTTGAGTGCTTTTCTGGCAAAACTCATTTTTAGCTAAAATACTTAGATTTTCACACTTTTAAATAGAATTTCTCCTGCAATTGAAATTTATGGGAAAAGTAAGCAAATTTATAATTTTCTTTAGGAAGCTTACTCATAGGTATATTTTATCTAAAAAAATAGTTTTTCAGAAAATCCTTGAAAATGCCTTAAATCGTCAAAAAATGCAATAAAATCAAGTTTTATAGCATTTTTGAATATTTATAATTATTTACATATTTTTAAAAAATCCATTAAAAATCTATAAAAATCAATATTTTTATAGAATATTTCATATTATTTTCGAAAAATACATGAAACATTAAAAAGCTCAGAAAAATGTGCTAAAATCGTATTTTATTGCATATTTCGACGTTTTAGAGCGGTTTGAGTGCTTTTCTGGCAAAACTCATTTTTCAGCTAAAATACTAAGATTTTCACACTTTTAAATAGAATTTCTACTGCAATTGAAATTTATGGGAAAGTAAGCAAAATTTTTTGATTTTCTTTTAGGAAGCTTACTTATAGGTATATTTTATCTAAAAAAATAGTTTTCAGAAAATCCTTGAAAATGCCTTGAATCGTCAAAAAATGCAATAAAATAACGTTTTATAGCATTTTTGAATATTTATAAATTATTTACATATTTTTAAAAAATCCCATTAAAAATCTATAAAAATCAATATTTTTATAGAATATTTCATATTATTTTCGAAAAATACATGAAACATTAAAAAGCTCAGAAAAATGTGCTAAAATCGTATTTTATTGCATATTTCGACGTTTTAGAGCGTTTGAGTGCTTTTCTGGCAAAACTCATTTTTAGCTAAAATACTTAGATTTTCACACTTTTAAATAAATTTCTACTGCAATTGAAAGTTTATGGGAAAAGTAAGCAAAATTTTATGATTTTCTTTTAGGAAGCTTACTCATAGGTATATTTTATCTAAAAAAATAGTTTTTCAGAAAATCCTTTGAAATGCCTTAAATCGTCAAAAAATGCAATAAAATCAAGTTTTATAGCATTTTTGAATATTTATTAATTATTTAATATTTTTAAAAAATCCCATTAAAAATCTATAAAAATCAATATTTTTATAGAATATTTCATATTATTTCGAAAATACATGAAACATTAAAAGCTCAGAAAAATGTGCTAAAATCGTATTTTATTGCATATTTCGACGTTTTAGAGCGGTTTGAGTGTTTTCTGGCAAAACTCATTTTTTAGCTTAAATCTTAGATTTTTACACTTTTAAATAGATTTTCTCCTGCAATTGAAATTTATGGGAAAAGTAAGCAAAATTTTATGATTTTCTTTTAGGAAGCTTACTCATAGGTATATTTTATCTAAAAAAATAGTTTTTCAGAAAATCCTT
>WNWK01039766.1:0-17295 GCA_009830355.1 Cherax destructor
GTCTGTGACCAGGCCTCCTGTTGGACCAGAGCCTGATCAACCAGGCTGTTACTGCTGGCCGCACGCAGTCCAACGAGAACCACAGCCCGGCTGATCAGGTAACGACTTGAGGTGCCTGTCCAGTGCCTGCTTGAAGACAGCCAGGGCTTGTTGGTAATCCCCTGATGTATGGTGGGAGGCAGTTGAACAATCTTGGGCCCCTCACACTTATTGTGTTGTCCCTCAACGTGCTAGTGGCACCCCTGCTCTTCATTGGGGGGATGTTACATCGCCTGCCGAGTCTTTTGCTTTCGTACGGAGTGATTTTTGTGTGCAAGTTTGGTACTAAGCCCTCGAGAATTTTCCATGTGTATAATAATGTATCTCTCCGCCTGCGTTCTAGAGAGTACAGGTTTAGGAACTCAAGCGTTCCCAGTAGTTGAGGTGGTTTATCGCACTTATGCGATAAACACACGAATGAACTTGTTTGATTACTATATTAGTATTGTTAATAAATTTTCTAGTTTGTATGTGTGTGTGTAAATGTTCCAGTGCAAAATATCTATGTAAATCATTGTTATTCAAATCGTAATAATCATCCTGTTATTTATAAATATGGCGTTTCTTGCAAAGTTGTTTTTTAGGGTCCCTTATTATTGTCAGTTGGTTTTTGGGATTTTTTACTTCCTCTTTCGAGGAAGACAAAGAACTTGGGAATATATACATAATTAGTGTCTGAGTGGTGAATTTGTATGAATGAAGGGATATAAATCGTGCTAAAAATGTTTTATCTAAGACAGAACTTGCAGGAATGGATTAAATGTGATCAGTTTAGATTCTGAAAGCAGTTTAAAAAATGCACTGGTTTGATAGTTAATTTATGGATAAGTTGAACAAACCGCCAAGTAGGTTTACTGAAGTAAAGTTCGAGTTGCTCTAAACTTAAGTTAGACAAGTACGTGAATAGGAATGGCCGAGTTTCAATAGGACTTGCCTAACTTACGTCAGTAAGCTGACTGCAAAGCTCGTGAAATATGTGGAATATGATCAGGAAAGTATGTATTGCATATTAGTACGTTCTGAACGCATAACCAAATGACAAATTATACTGTAGTTGTGCCACACACATAGGTGACGATGGTGGCAGATGTACCGGGGGTGGGCCAGAACCTGCATGATCATGTAACAGTGAAATGCATCAGTTGGACCACCAGGAAGGGCCTCTCCAGCTCCACCATCATACGTTCTGCCAGTCTCTCCTCTCTCAAACAGTACATAGCCAACAGGTCAGGTAGGTGCCTACGTCAAACATTTAAATTTGATTTTTTTATTCTCAGTTTGTTGTATAATAAGTTAATCTTATTCATGTATTAACATAACAATTGCTTGTCAGAAGTAAAACATTCTTTATTAGAATTTACATTGAGAACGTACTTAAAGCATCAAATGTAAGGAAGAGAGCAGTTGGCCTTAGAAAACCCAAACCTTTAAGGATCAGAGAAATGAATGCTCATTCCGTATTAATAATAATAATAATATCTTTATTTACTACAAGTACATGTACATGGTATACAGGCCTAGCTGACATCAGTGACATACTACTATATAGAAAGTCCCTTGTTATGCTGAGCATTTCGGGCAGATTAGGTCAGTGTCCTAGGATGCGACTCACACCAGTCGACTAACACCCAGGTACCCATTTTACTGATGGGGAACATAGACAACAGGTGTAAAGAAACACGCCCAATGTTTCTGCCCTGGCTGGGAATCGAACCCAGACCCTCGCCGTGTGAAGCGAGAGCTTTAACCACCAGACCACCAGAACCACTATTAATTTAGAATGTTGCGCATTAATCTAGAATGTTGCATGTTAATCTAGAATGTTGAAAAAATAAGATGACAATTCAAATATTTACAATGATCAAACTGCATGAACATATTAAGAAAAGTTTTTAAATATTTCCCAATAAAACATAACATGATGAGTAAGATACTAGTATATGCATTACTAGGAATCTTTATTGACGTTTCACCTGTGCTGCAGGCTTCATCCATCGAATATAGCGATGAGTTAAACTTCTGGAGACATCAGTATTGGTGGAGAGGTAGCTTGATGTAATCGATTCATCAGCCTTGACGCAATATGACTCCCAGCCTAAAGTAGAAGCATGTGTCCACAGGCTTTTATACTGGAAAGTGAGGTACATATAGAAAACACTGAGTAAAGATAGGTTCTACTCACATCCCAAGTGGTCTAATGAGCTCCAGGGCCCTCCCTCGGCGTCTCCTCCGAAATTGCCCCTCTGGAAAAGTATTCACTACATTTAGGACCTTTATTTTTAATGATAATCATTTTAATAAGTGTAAGATTTAATTAATGAGAAATTTAAAGTGAACTGTGTAAAGATTGAGGCAGACCGTTTAGAGCAACTGTCATATTACAAAAAAACAATTAATACATGACAATATGTTACAGCTGGAAAAGTATTTTATCATGAAAATTATAACATCACAAATATTACATTACGTGACATACACTTTCATACGTAAATAAGTATTAATCTAATCAAACTATTTGATTATCAGAAAAATACTGTGGCTTGTGACAGCACCTCAGGCGACTACCTCGATGGTTCTTTTCCCACAGTAAGTTCATTTAGGTACAGGTACACATAAGTACAATTGTCATACATAGTGTAAATTACCTTGGATAACCCAAAAAAAGTCAAAGTGACTTATTTCACTGGGGTCCTGTGGTTAATTTTTCACAGTAATACAACAAGTTGCTACTTTTTGGCCAATAACATGAAGAGAATAATTTTAAAACAAAGATATCTTTAAAATGCATTAAGAATCGAAAATATAATGTCATCATATAATATATAAATATAACTATTATTAATCTAAAGGACTGCAAATGAACTAATGTGACATTTTATTGTGGCAACGTTTCGCTCTCCAGGAGCTTTGTCAAGCCGGCTTGACAAAGCTCCTGGAAGCGAAACGTTGCCACAATAAAATGTCACATTATTGCATTTGTGTCCTTTTACTTAACATATTGTCGGTAATTCTACCAATATTAATACATTATTAATCTAGGAATTATTTAAATTCCCCATTACGAACAGGCTAACTAAATTTTTGACTCCCGAAATCCTAATAAGACAATGGTAAACAATCACAGAAGTGGTGGGGCTCGCCTGCCTTGGGTTCAAGTCCTACTCGTTCTGTGATTTAACTGAATTATTATTATTTCTATTCATGGGCAGCGCTACAAGGTTTGATCCAAGGAAAGGTAAACAACTTCAATTCCTTGGATCAAAAGCCTTCACCAGCATCAGGCATTCCCTTACATGGAAGTTAACTGAAATATATATTTCAAGGGATAGGACCCCTTTCATTCACAGGCAGACTTTTAACCAGCAGCTTCTCGCCCGTTATTAGTTTGATATCTTTATTATGCACCCCATACCCATCCTGTGGGCGGTAGTCAAAAGATTACAGAGGTACATAATGGGTCCAGGGACTGGACCTCAAAGTTTGATGGCTGAGCAAGTTACAAAGGTAATGAACTCAGATGGTCACAATCATGACAAGTTACAAAGGTATTTGCAGATTACAGAGGTATATATAGGGTCCAGAGACTGGGCCCCAAAGTTTGATAGCTGAACAAGGTACAATGGTAATTAATTCACTAGTTACAAGGTAATGAATCATGTAAGTAAATTTACTTACGTCTGTACATGGTTGCACTCATGAACAAATTATAAAGCAATGAGCAATCTATTAGTCTACACCCAGCCACAACTGTAATGAGTTATTGGTGCAAATTTTAATTGTTGGGTCACACACACACACATATACATATACACATACACACGCATACATGTATATACATACACACATACACATACACACATGTACATACACACACACACACACACACACACACTTCTCGCCCGTCCACACAAAAATACGAAACTAGACTTACTGGTTGTACTTTTCTTGTGCAGGGCCAATGGCAACGCCCTATGAAAACATGCACAATGCCTGGGTGAAGGTGAGGCCAGACGGAGACCCCTCTGGCCAGACATACAAATAATAATAACACCCATATCACTAGCCTATGACAACGGCTTCATCTCTTCAGCTATGTTTGGTCTCGATGATCAGGTAAGCGTACTTTGTCATACTAAAGCTCAGCTTGGTGTCATTCTGTCAGTGATTGAGCAACAATATTTGAAACAAATATAAGATTTCATTCATAACACCATCATTCTTACGGATATAAAACTAACTTCTTAATATTATTATTCTTGACATAAGGTTTACAATTATATCAATAATATTTCCAAGCACCACCCATTATAGTCTTATTCTGCCTTTTTTCTTGTTTTAGAAATTCAGAAATTACCTACAGGAGATTTACGGCAGAGATGGGTTCAGCATGACGCCAATTCTCGTTCACCCCAAGAGCAGAGGCTCCATCACCCTCAAGTCCAGTGATCCCACCTACCTACCCAATATTAACCCAAATTATTTGAGTCATCCTGATGACACCAACACCCTCGTAAATGGTGAGCACTAACCTCAAATATTAGTAACCTTATTGTAGTTGTTTATTGGTCTGAAATTTTAGTGACTAGATTAGAATTTTTTTTTTTTTTTTTTTTTGCAGATTTAAATGTAGTGCATTTAGACAAATATTTTACCAAAATTTTGATATTTCTGTTAGAAAATGGTGAAATAAAAAAATATATATATAATATATATATATATATATATATATATATATATATATATATATATATATAGTAGGTAGTAGGTTGGTAGACAGCAACCACCCAGGGAGGTACTACCATCCTGCCAGGTGACTGTGAAACAGAAACCTGAAACTGTTTTACATGATGGTAGGATTGCTGGTTTCTTTTTCTGTCTCATAAACATGCAAGATTTCAGGTACGTCTTGCAACTTATACTTACACTTAGGTCACACTACGCAAACATGTACACGTTTATGTATACACACTCATCTGAGTTTTCTTTGATTTTATCTTAATAGTTCTTGTTCTTATTGCTTTTCCCTTTCATATCCATGGGGAAGTGGAATAAGAATCTTTCCTCCGTAAGCCATGCGTGTTGTAAAAGTCAACTAAAATGCCGGGAACAATGGGCTAGTAACCCCTTTTCCTGTATAGCTTACTAAAAAGAAGAAGAAAACCGTCAAAGTGGGATGTTTGAATGTGCGTGGATGTTGTGCGAATGATAAGAAAGAGATGATTGTAGATGTTATGAATGAAAAGAAGCTGGATGTCCTGGCTTTAAGTGAGACAAAGCTGAAGGGGTAGGAGAGTTTCAGTGGGGAGAAATAAATGGGATTAGATCAGGGGTTTCAAATAGAGTTAGAGCTAAAGAAGGAGTGGCAATAATGTTGAATAATCAGTTATGGCAAGTAAAGAAAGAATATAAATGTATAAATTCAAGGATTATGTGGAGTAAAATAAAGGTTGGATGTGAAAAGTGGGTTATAGTAAGTGTTTATGCACCTGGAGAAGAGAGAAGTGTAGAGGAGACAGAGAGATTTTGGGAAATGTTGAGTGAGTGTGTGGGAGTTTTGAACCAAGTGAGAGAGTAATTGTGGTTGGGGATCTTAATGCTAAAGTGGGTAAAAATGTTGTGGATGGAGTAGTAGGTAAATTTGGGGTGCCAGGGTAAATGTAAATGGGGAACCATTAATTGAGCTATGTGTAGAAAGAGGTTTGGTAATAAGTAATACATATTTTATGAAAAAGAGGATAAATAAATATACAAGGTATGATATAGCACGTAAGGAAAGTAGTTTGTTGGATTATGTATTGGTGGATAAAAGGTTGATGAGTAGGCTTCAGGATGTACATGTTTATAGAGGGGCAACGGATATATCAGATCATTATTTGGTTGTAGCTACAGTTAGAGTAAAGGTAGATGGGACAAAAGAAAATGGCAACAGCAAGTAAGAGAGGTAAAAGTGTATAAACTAAGGGAGGAGGAAGTTAGTGTGAGATATAAGCAACTATTGGCAGAAAGGTGGGCTAGTGCAAGTAGGAGTAGTGGTGAGGTTGAAGAGAGTTGGGATAGTTTTAAAAATGCAGTATTAGAATGTGGGGCAGAAGTTTGTGGCTATAAGAGGGTGGGTGCAGGAGGAAAGAGGAGTGAGTGGTGGAATGAAGAAGTAAAGGGTGTGATAAAAGAAAAAGGTAGCTTATGAGAGGTTTTACAAAACAGAAGTGTTAATAGAAGAGCAGAGTATATGGAGAGTAAAGAAAGGTGAAGAGAGTGGTGAGAGAGTGCAAAAGAAGAGCGGATGAAAGAATGGGAGAGGCTCTGTCAAGAAATTTTGCTGAAAATAAGAAAAATTTTGGAGTGAGATAAACAAGGTAAGAAAGCCTAGAAAACGAATGGATTTGTCAGTTAAAAACAGAGTAGGGAGTTAGTAGATGGGAGCTGGAGGTATTGGGTAGATGGCGGGAATATTTTGAGGAACTTTTAAATGTCGATGAAAAAAGGGAGGCGGTAATTTCATGTACTGGCCAGGAGGTACAACATCGTTTAGGAGTGAAGAAGAGCAGGATGTGAGTGTGGGGAGGTGCGTGAGGCATTACGTAGAATGAAAGGGGTAAAGCAGCTGGAATTGACGGAATCATGACAGAAATGTTAAAAGCAGGGGGATATAGTGCTGGAGTGGTTGGTATTTTTGTTTAATAAATGTATGAAAGAGGGAAGGTACCTAGAGATTGGCAGAGAGCATGTATAGTTCCTTTATATAAAGGAAGGGGATAAAGAGAGTGTAAAAATTATAGGGAATAAGTTTACTGAGTATACCAGGTAAAGTGTATGGTAGGGTTATTATTGAAAGAATTAGAGGTAAGACAGAGAGTAGGATTGCAGATGAGCAAGGAGGCTTTAGAGTGGGTAGGGGATGTGTAGATCAAGTGTTTACAGTGAAGCATATATGTGAACAGTATTTAGATAAAGGTAGAGAAGTTTTTATTGCATTTATGGAATAAAAAGGCATATGATAGAGTGGATAGGGGAGCAATGTGGCAAATGTTGCAAGTGTATGGAATAGGTAGTAAGTTACTGAAGGCTGTAAAGAGTTTTTATGAGGATAGTGAGGCTCAGGTTAGGGTGTGTAGGAGAGGAGATTACTTCCCGGTAAAAGTAGGTCTTAGACAGGGATGTGTAATGTCACCATGGTTGTTTAATATATTTATAGATGGGGTTGTAAAAGAAGTAAATGCTAGGGTGTTGGGGAGAGGGGTGGGATTAAATTATGGAGAATTAAATGCAAAATGGGAGTTGACACAGTTACTCTTTGCTGATGATACTGTGCTTATGGAGATTCCAAAGAAAAGTTGCAAGGTTAGTGGACGAGTTTGGGAGAGTGTGTAAAGGTAGAAAGTTAAAAGTGAACATAGATAAGAGTAAGGTGATGAGGGTATCAAACGATTTAAATAAAGAAAAATTGGATATCACATTGGAGAGAGGATTATGGAAGAAGTAAATGTTTTCAGATATTTGGGAGTTGACGTGTCAGCGGATGGGTTTATGAAGGATGAGGTTAACCATAGAATTGATGAAGGAAAAAGGTGAGTGGTGCATTGAGGTATCTGTGGAGACAAAAACGTTATCCATGGAGGCAAAGAAGGGAATGTACGAAAGTATAGTGGTACCAACACTCTTATATGGGTGTGAAGCATGGGTTGCAAATGCTGCAGCGAGGAGGAGGCTGGAGGCAGTGGAGATGTCCTGTCTAAGGGCAATGTGTGGTGTAAATATTATGCAGAAAATTCGGAATGTGGAAATTAGGAGAAGGTGTGGAGTTACTAAAAGTATTTGTCAGAGGGCTGAAGAGGGTTGTTGAGGTGGTTTGGTCATTTAGAAGAATGGATCAAAGTAGAATGACTTGGAGAGCGTATAAATCTGTAGGAGAAGGAAGCCGGGGTAGGGGTCGTCCTAGAAAAGGTTGGAGGAAGGGGTAAAGGAGGTTTTGTGGGCGAGGGCTTGGACTTCCAGCAAGCATGTGTGAGCGTGTTAGATAGGAGTGAATGGAGACGAATGGTTTTGGGACATGACGATCTGTTGGAGTGTGAGCAGGGTAACATTTTGTGAAGGGATTCAGGGAAACCAGTTAATTGATTTAATTGGACTTGAGTCCTGGAAATGGGAAGTACAATGCCTGCACTTTAAAGGAGGGGTCTGAGATAGTGACAGCTGGGAGGACTTTTCTCAGCTGTCGTATCTGAACTCCTCTGCAAAGACAGTGATTATGTATGAGTGTGGTGAAAGTGTTGAATGATGATGAAAGTATTTTCTTTTTGGGGATTTTCTTTCTTTTGGGTCACCCTGCCTCGGTGGGAGACGGCCGACTTGTTGAAAAAAAAAAAAAAAAAATATAATATATATATATATATATATATATATATATATATATATATATTTTTTTTTTTTGTCTTGCCGATTAGGTAAAACTTGCGATTTTGGCTTAAATAGCAATGCTCCTCTTGCCATATAAGACAAGTGAAAATTTGTGTATGCAATAATTTCCAAAATCATTCTGAACATAACGAAAAATATATTTCATTGTGTTTGTTTATTATTAAATTAATGTTAACGTATCTAAAATATATTTAGTTGGGTTAGGCTAAATTAAATTGCGCTTGATGTAATAAGGTTAGGTAGGTTTTCAAAGTTTCTCTTGGTACAAAATTATAAATTCTTACATTAACATAAATTAAAAAAATATATCTTTAAACGTATAAGAGAAAATTTTAGAAAGGACTAAATTTTAGATGAGTTCTTGCTAATTGACCAGTTTACCTAATCGGCACGAAATATATATATATATATATATATAAAACATATTTCGTGCCGAATACGTAAACTTTGGCTTAAATAGCAACGCACTTCTTGCCGAATAGGGCAAGCTAAAATTTGTGTATGCAATAATTTCGCAAAAATCATTCTGAACCTAACGAAAAACACATATTTCATTGTGTTTATTATTAAATTATTATAAACTTATATAAAATATATTTAGTTGGATTATGCTAAATTAAATTGCGCTTGATATAATAAGGTTAGGTAAGTCTTTTGGTAAAAAATCATTAATTTTTATATTATGGTAAATGAGAAAATATATCTTAAATGTTTATATTATTATTATTAACATATCGGCCGTTTCCCAGCAAGGCAGGGTGGCCCGAAAAAGAAAAACTTTCACCATCATTCACTCCATCACTGTCTTGCCAGAGGCATGCTTACACTACAATTATAAAACTGCAACTTTAACACCCCTCCTTCAGAGTGCAGACACTGTACTTCCCATCTCCAGGAATCAAATCCGGAAAGCCGGTTTCCCTGAATCTCTTCATAAATGTTACCTTGCTTACACTCCAACAGCACGTCAAATCCTTAAATGTATAAGAGAAAATTTTAGGAAGGACTTAATTTTAAATGAGTTCTTGATAATTGACCAATTTTAAATATTCGGCACGACATATATATATATATATATATATATATATATATATATATATATATATCGATATAGGTAAAACTTTAGCGATTTTGAGGGTTAAATAGCAATGCTCTTCTTGCCATATAAGACAAGTGAAAATTTGTGTATGCAATAATTTCGCCAAAATCATTCTGAACATAACGAAAAATATATTTCATACTGTTTGTTTATTATTAAATTATTGTAAACGTATCTAAAATATATTTAGTTGGGTTAGGCTAAATTAAATTGCGCTTGTTGTAATAAGGTTAGGTAGGTTTTCAAAGTTTCTCTTGGTACAAAATTATAAATTCTTACATTAACATAAAATAAAAAATATATCTTTAAACGTATAAGAGAAAATTTTAGAAAGGACTTAATTTGAGACGAGTTCTTGCTAATTGACCAGTTTACCTATTAGGCACGACATATATATATATATATATATATATATATATATATATATATATATATATATATTTATTTAAATATGATGGGGTCCACTTCTACTGCAAATTGTAGTACCCATAGTCTCGGAAAAGTGGATAAAAAGGCTTCAGAAAAAATATTTGGATTTCATCCTATGACCCTAGTAGGTTTAGCGCTTCTTTTATTGTAATAATAATCATTCTGAAGCCATTTGAACATTCCACTTCCCCTTCCACTCTTATTTTTTACCAATAGGTATATTTTATTACATAATATGGTACTCAAGGCTTAAAATTATTATTATAATCAAAAGGAAGTGCTAAACTTACCAGGGACAAGGCTTAAAAGATATTTTGATGGTACAAAGATGGCATATACGGTACATGAGGTTTGGGAAACATTTTAAGTACATATAACTGAGTATTTCTGTGTGTATGTGTGTGTTTAACGTAACTCACGAAATCGTAATGACACGATTGCAAACAAACCATACCACGGGTGGGGTTCGAACCCGCGACGGTCTGGAGTTTTGAGACTCTCTGACCGCGGGTTCGAACCCCACCTGTATGGTTTGTTTAACGTATTTTCTAGTCCACAAATCATTAGACCTTTGTCTTACTATTTAAAAAATTACCCTTCTGAATGCTTAACATATAATAGTAACTAATTTTTTATTCGTAAAAATTCATATTTTTGTAAATACTATTTCATGCTTTTAAGAGATTTGAGCATTAAGTTTGCTCCGGCAGGTATCAAGTTCATTCTGGCTTTGGGTAATACTTCAGCCTTTGTCAACGACTTCAAGCTAAATTCTTCGATAAGGTGAGTAGTTAATTTGTCAGGAAAAAATTCCCTGACCTGGGTCAAAAGTCATATGTGGATACAGACATTCGATGCTTGATTTTAATTCTTATTTTATCTGCACTATTTTAAGTTTAAAAACAGCCACTGCATTATCTCTACTCATGCTTCTATCTACACAATAGGGACAGCCGCTGCCAGGGTGTGCTGGGAAGCCTCTAACACAACGCCTACTGGGCCTGCTACGTAACCCCACATGGCCACTACCTACGTTCATGTGGCCGGCACCCAAATGCTCCACCCTCTGACCCCCTTGGCGTGGTAGACACTCGCCTGAGGTACATGCTATCTTACTTTTTACTTTGTGCTGCTGGTTTATTATGCATCTCGTGTTCATCCTATGAGCGATAATAAAAAGGACCAGAATTGCAGAGGTCACAATAAGTCTTTATCAGACCCCTCTGGACATAGCTATATATAAACATTTCATATATTTCACATAGCTAATTTCACTATAGGAACATTCAAGTATCTTATTTCCTTTAGTATTAAAACATTGACCATGGTTAGGTTACAGTCTTATTAAATAACAGTCCATTAATCAAGTTGGTGAAAAATATGGATACAATCTCAAGATTTCAGATATATTATCATTAACAATGAAGTGATTTGACTTTTCCCTTTTGGATTTACTTGTTAGTTTGATATCTTTATTATACCCCATACCCATCCTGTGGGCGGTAGTCAAAAGATTACAGAGGTACATAATGGGTCCAGGGACTGGACCCCAAAGTTATGATAGCTGAGCAAGTTACAAAGGTAATGAACTAACAAGCTACAAAGGTAATGAACTCACAAGTTACAAAGGTAATGAAACATGTAAGTAAATTTACTTACGTTTATACATGGTTCAATCATGAACAAATTATAACGCAATGAACATTTCCCTAGTCTACACCCAGTCACAACTGTAATGAGTTCTTGGTGTAAATTTTTATTGTTGGGTCACACATACACACTTACTATACACATACACACACACATACACAAAATATATACATACACACACAAAAACACACGCCCCCGGTGGCCTAGTGGGAAAAGCTCTTGCTTCACGCACGGAGGGCCGTTCAATTCCAGTGGGGCAGAAACATTTCGATGTGTTTCCTTACATACACATACACACACATATATAACAGGCCTAGTGCCCAACTGACATGTGCCTAGGACAAAATGGTAACTAACCAACAGGCCCAGCCTTCAATCGACATGTGCACAGGACAAAAGGCAATCAACACCCCGCCACACACACACCCCCTAGGAATCATTGGAGATTTGAGGAAATGCAGGAATGGAGGTGTGTAGAAAAAGGGACTTTATAGTAGGTACCATCAGTCTGGGAGCACAAGATACATTGCAGTGATGTACAACCCACCCCAAAAATGGGAGGCCGGGAGGAATATGACAAAACAACAGAGCAATGTGGACACCTTGGCAGGTGGCGAAAGCGACATGAGCAGAGCAAGTTTTTCTGGTCATGGGCATTTCAACCCAAAAGAGATCGACTGGGGGAACCAAAAACCCCGTGGGGTCCAAAACTTGGAGAGCCAAGATGATGGACGTGGTACTGGAAAACCTGATGCACCAACATGTCAGGGAACGACCAGAATAGGGAAGGGACGAACCAGCAAAAGGGTGGACCTTTATTCACCCTGAATAGCTCAGATATCGAGGACATAACCACGGGGCCCCTGGGGCCAGTGACCATATGGTGCTGAGCTTTGGACATAGTAGAGCTACAGGTGGAGAGGAAAATGGTGCTGAAAGAGACATACCAGACATAAAAGGGGGACTAAAAGGTATGAGAATTTCCTGCAGGAATTCTGGGGGAAAGGAAATGGAAGGACAGTCAGTAAATAAATGATGGAATACGTAGCGACAAAGTGCAGGAGGCAGAGGGAACGGTTTATACCCAAAAGGAAAAAGAATAAATGGGAAGACAAAAGAGCCCTGGTTTAAAAAATGTGGGAGGCAAAGACTCAGAGTGCCGAGAATGGAAAGATACAAAGGCAAAAACCCCAAACAAACAAGGGTTTGAAGAGCTAAAAAAAGTATGAAGGTAGGAGGGGCCCCGAAACAGTGAAAACGACATACATCGAAAGTCAAGTCTGACCGGGGGAACTCAAAGAATGATCAAGAGGTATGTGGGGGCTCAACTCGAGGTTTAGGGAAGTATTAAAGTGGGGGAAAGGGGGAGGCAGTTGGGTGACAGGACAGGGTGCATCCCCAAACAAGGGATGTATCAGTGCTGGAGGAATACACACATCGAGGGGAGGTGAAGCAGTTATCAGTGACCTTGATACCTCAAAGGCAATGGGTCCGGACAATATCTCACCAGGGTCCTTCGGGAAGGAGCTGAGGTTCTGAGTGTGCCATTTCCAAAATTTTCAACACCCCTTGAAACTGGGCAGCTACCTGAGTTTGGAAAAACCCCGTAGTCCCCATCTTTAAAAAAAAGGCGAAAAGAACCCAAAATACAGACCGGTGTCACTTTCGTGTATAGTGTGCAAAGTCTTGGAAAATCATCAGAAAAAGAATGGTGGAGCATCTGGAGCAGAACAGGTTAATCAACGCCAGACAGCACGGTTTCAGGGAAGGCAAATCCCGTGTAACAAACCTCCTGGGTTCATGATAAAGTAACAATAAGGCAAAGAGAAAATGGGTTGACTGCATTTTCTTTGGGCTGCAGGAAGGCCTTTGACACAGTTCCTCCCTGAGATTAGTAAAAAAAATGGAAGACCAAGCTTTAACAGGAAGGGCACTGGAATGGATCAGGAATCCTCACAGGAGGCAACAACGGGTCATGGTGCGTGATGAAAGGGGAACAGGGGGGCCCGGGGGAGTGGTGTACCGCGGGGCAGTCCCAGGACCAGTGCTATTCTTGCTATATGTGAATGACATGACGGATGGGGTAGACTCAAAATGCCTTTTCCAAGATTTAAATTTGAGGAGAATCCATGGATGAAGACCAAGCAGGACTTCAAAGTGACCTGGAAACGACCTTTGGGCTAGCAACTGGGTTTCGAATTTCCCCCCCAAATGCAAAATCATGAAGATCGGAGAAGGGCAAAAAGACCGCTGACAGAGTACAGGCTAGGTGGACGGCTACAAACCTCATCAAAGGGAAAGACCCGGGGTGAGTATAACACCAAACACGTCTCCCGGGAAAACACATCAACCAGAAACCCGGGGAGCATATGGGCGACTGGCAAACCTAAAATTGGGTTTCCTTACCTTAACAAGGAATCGTTCAAGACACTGTATACCGTATCTCAGGCCCATACTAGAGTATGCAGCACCAGTCTGGAAACACCTGGTCAACACGTCAAGAAACAAAAAAGTGCAAAAGGGTTTTCGACAAAGGGTTTGTTCCACAACTCAGGGGTCTGTCTTATGAAGAAAGGTTGAGGGGAAAAAGGACTAACAAACTGAGGAAAGAAGGGGCAGAGGAGACATGATAACGACATACAAAATACTGCGGGGAATTGACAAGGTGATAGTGACAGGTTGTTTCAAAAAGGGGGAAAACAGAAACAAGGGGACACAACTGGAAGCTGAAGACTCAGATGAGTCAAAGGGATGTCAGGAAACATTTCTTCCCCCAGGATCAGGAAATGGAATGGCTGAAAAAATATAGTGGAGGCAGGAAACCCTACATAGTTTTTTAAAACAAAGGGATGAAAAGCTCATGGAGCAGGGAGACAGAGACCCCGTAGCAGACGGAAGAGGCGGGGCCAGGGGCTGAGTCTGACCCCCCAACCACAATTAGGGGAGTCAATTAGGGGGTCCCCAAAAACACACATAGCAATGCTTTTTTTACAGGGGGCAAAGTCAGGGTATTTTTCCCGAATGGTCTGTAAATACCACTGTGGAAAAAAACTTTTACATATCTTGAACATTTCTGAGGAGTTGCCCTGAATTCATTACTTGGACGTGTCTCTAAACAGTTAGATATTTGGACACCAAGCTAAAATGTTCTATTGCCAGCGTCTAGACATCAATTAACTAACCTACCTGCTGCAGCATGCCGGGGTCACTCTTGTTCCTGGCAGGGTCCGGGGAGTGTCTGGGTTGGGTGGTAGAGGGTCCATCATGCCTTCCCGTCTCTGGAACCCCAAACGGGCCCAACAATCGTGAAAAGCCGCTGACATCATCAAGGAAGACTGGAACACTCGCACCCCTTTCTCTTCTTCCACTGTTGGGGCCTAAAAAATGTCATCAGTTAATTATAAGACACATCTACTTTTTCCCCTACACCAGGGAAAAAAATCCAACTTTCCAAATCAGTATTCCTTACTTTTTCCCAAAGATATTAATAGTCACAATCAGTTTTGTGGTGAAGCTAAGAACATGCTTTAGGTTGTATTAATGTTTTTGTTACTTACTTCTTCCACAAATTATGTTGATAGTGTTCACCAACCCCGTGATGCTGATAGTAAATTTTTGTAGAACGATGTAGTAATTATTGTCTTTTAGAACGTGTAGTGCAATTATTGTCTTGTAGAACGATGTAGTAATTATTGTCTTGTAGAACATGTATAAATTTTTGTCTTGTAAACGGATGCAATTAGTTTGTAAACGATGTAGTGCAATTATTGTCTTGTAGAACGATTTGTGCAATTTTGTCTTGTAGAACGATGTAGTGCAATTATTGTCTTGTAGAACTATGTAGTGCAATTATTGTCTTGAGAAAGAGTGCAATTATTGTCTTGTAGAACGATGTAGTGCAAATTGTCTTGTAGAACGTGTAGTGCAATTATTGTCTTTGAACATGAGTAATTTTTGTCTTGTAGAACGATGTAGTGCAATTATTGTCTTGTAGAACGATGTAGTGCAATTATTGTCTTGTAGAACGATGTAGTGCAATTATTGTCTTGTGAACGGGAGTGCAATTATTGTCTTGTAGAACGTGTAGTCAAATTTTGTCTTGTAGAACGATGTAGTGCAATTATTGTCTTTGAACGATGTAGTCAATTATTGTCTTGTAGAACGATGTAGTGCAATTTTGTCTTGTAGAACGTGTAGTGCAATTATTTCTTTTGAACGATGTAGTGCAATTATTGTCTTGTAGAACGATGTAGTCAATTTTGTCTTGTAGAACGATGTAGTGAATTATTGTCTTGTAAAACGATGTAGTGCAATTATTGTCTTGTAGAACGATGTAGTGCAATTATTGTCTTGTAGAACATTAGTGCAATTATTGTCTTGTAGAACGATGTAGTGCAATTATTGTCTTGTAGAACGATGTAGTGCAATTTTTGTCTTGTAGAACGATGTAGTGCAATTATTGTCTTGTAGAACGATGTAGTGAAATTATTGTCTTTAGAACGATGTAGTGCAATTATTGTCTTGTAGAACGATGTGGGCAATTATTGTCTTGTAGAAGATGTAGTGCAATTATTGTCTTGTAGAACGATGTAGTGCAATTATTGTCTTGTAGAACGATGTAGAAACGCAGCACGTATCAATAATTGGGCTTCCCCCCTTCCATATGTGTCAATGTATTTACAGCTGACACGTTAAATAAATTATCATCGATAAATGTTCAACTCCACAGTATAAATTTGGGACTTGCTCTTGTCTGAAGCCAAACACAGCTATGGTAGAGTTCTGCAGTGTACCCAGGTGCTGGTTTACGTCTGTCAGATATAATAATAATAATAATAATAATTTTATTTGGACATGATACAAGAATTACATTTGGTTATTGAGATTACATGAGGGGTACATGCCAAAGCCCCCAGTATGCAGGGCATTTTGGGCAGACTTAAAATTAATTAAAAATAAATTGTAATTATTGTAGAAGTATAAAAGATAAAGGGGAGTATTTAAACTATGAAATTTGAAAATAGTTTGTACTTTTGTCTTCATTATAAAATTAATTTAAAACAGATTAAACAAATTAAAGCAATAATAATAATAAAATAATAAAAAATTATGGGTTTAAAAAATTTATAAAATAAGTAAAGTTGCATATCTAAGTTTTAAAGTTTGAATATAAGTTGAACATATCAATTAATTGTAGAATTTTTTGCAGCAATGCAACTAATTAGGAGATAACAATTTAAAACAATTAATTTCATTGCAGTTAGTTTACGTGGTCATTATAATGTAAGTGTTGTGGGAATAATTTGCTGTATATTATTTGGATGAGGAAAAGGATGGGGGGAGTACTGTACTTTGTGGAACAACTTTTTATTGTAGTTGCCTCTGAAACCCCTGTTTATATTACTCTTTTGTTCTAAATAACAAAAAAGGGACAAACCGTGACTGGAACAATACACACAACCCCCATATAAAAGGGGGGATTTCACATTTCCCCCTTTCCCCGTCCTGTGTTTGGGGACTTTCAAATGGTCCAAGTCGGGGAAAAGTTGTGCTCCTCCCTTTTATATGTGCGGGGGTTTTGTGTTATCTTTGTGTTCATTTGTTAGGGGAAAATTTTAGATCCATTTCCCACTTTTCATGTTACTCCTTTATCACGCATT
>WNWK01039767.1:0-17295 GCA_009830355.1 Cherax destructor
TGGGCAGTGGAGAACATGAGTTCAATGGTGATAAGCTTCAGCTGCTTAGGTATGGAAAGAATGAAGAACTCAAAAGGAACACTGTATACAAAACTCAAGAAGGTCACCAAATAGAACGAAAGGAACACGTAAAGGACTTGGGAATAATTGTGTCTGCTGACCTTTCTTTTAAAGACCATAACAAGACAAAGATCTCAACAGCCAGGAAGATGACGGGGTGGGTATTGAGAACTTTCAAAACAAGGAAAATAATGCCGATGGTGACAATCTTCAAATCGCTAGTGCTCCCTCACTTAGAATACTGCTCTGTGCTGACGGCCCCGTTCAGGGCAGGAGAAATATCAGAGCTGGAACAAATACAGAGATCGTTTACGGCTCACATTGAGCCAGTGAAACATCTAAATTATTGGGAACGCCTTCAAGTCTTGAACCTGTACTCATTGGAGCGGAGGAGAGAGAGATACATGATAATATATGCCTGGAAAGTACTCGAGGGCCTGGTCCCAAATCTGCACACTGCTATAACAAGATACTGGAGTGAGAGATATGGGAGGAAGTGTAAAATAAACCCAGTGAGGAGCAGGGGTGCGGTGGGGACAATAAGGGAGCACTGTATCAACATCCGGAGTCCCAGACTATTCAACATCTTACCAGAAGATATCAGAAACACGGCTGGAACAAGTGTAGAAGCCTTCAAGAGGAAACTGGACAAGTATCTTCACCAGGTGCCAGATCAACCAAGCTGAAATGGATATGTGGGGCAACGCACCTCCAGCAGCAACAGCCTGGTTGACCAGGCAAGCACCAGACGAGCCTGGCCCATTGCCGGGCTCAGAGAGTGAGAAACTCTCGAAACTCTTCAAAGGTATATCAAAGGTATATATATATATATATATATATATATATATATATATATATATATAATTTTTTTTTCTCTCAACAAGTCGGCCGTCTCCCACCGAAACAGGGTGACCCAAAAAGAAAGAAAATCCCCAAAAAGAAAATACTTTCATCATCATTCAACACTTTCACCTCACTCATACATTATCACTGTCTTTGCAGAGGAGCTCAGATACAACAGTTTAGAATAGTCCCTCCCAGCTGTCACTATCCCAGACCCCTCCTTTAAAGTGCAGGCATTGTACTTCCCATTTCCAGGGCTCAAGTCCAACTAAATCAATTAACTGGTTTCCCTGAATCCCTTCACAAAATATTACCCTGCTCACACTCCAACAGCTCGTTAGGTCCCAAAAACCGTTCGTCTCCATTCACTCCTAACACGCTCACACATGCTTGCTGGAAGTCCAAGCTCCTCGCCCACAAAACCTCTTTTACCCCCTCCCTCCAACATTTTCGAGGACGACCCCTTCCCCGCCTTCCTTCCCCTACAGATTTGTACGCTCTCCAAGTCATTCTACTTTGATCCATTCTCTCTACATGACCAAACCACCTCAACAACCCCTCTTCAGCCCTCTGACAAATACTTTTAGTAACTCCACACCTTCTCCTAATTTCCACACTCCGAATTTTCTGCATAATATTTACACCACACATTGCCCTTAGACAGGACATCTCCACTGCCTCCAGCCTCCTCCTCGCTGCAGCATTTGCAACCCATGCTTCACACCCATATAAGTGTGTTGGTACCACTATACTTTCATACATTCCCTTCTTTGCCTCCATGGATAACGTTTTTTGTCTCCGCAGATACCTCAATGCACTGCTCACCTTTTTTCCTTCATCAATTCTATGGTTAACCCCATTCTTCATAAACCCATCCGCTGACAAGTCAACTCCCAAATGTCTGAAAACATTCACTTCTTCCATAATCCCTCTCTCCAATGTGATATCCATTTTTTCTTTATTTAAATCGTTTGATACCCTCATCACCTTACTCTTATCTAAGTTCACTTTCAACTTTCTACCTTTACACACCCTCCCAAACTCGTCCACTAACCTTTGCAACTTTTCTTTAGAATCTCCCATAAGCACAGTATCATCAGTAAAAAGTAACTGTGTCAACTCCCATTTTGCATTTAATTCCAAATAATTTAATCCCACCCCTCTCCCCAACACCCTAGCATTTACTACTTTTACAACCCCATCTATAAATATATTAAACAACCATGGTAACATTACACATCCCTGTCTAAGACCTACTTTTACCGGGAAGTAATCTCCCTCTCTCCTACACACCCTAAACTGAGCCTCACTATCCTCATAAAAACTCTTTACAGCATTCAGTAACTTACTACCTATTCCATACACTTGCAACATTTGCCACATTGCTCCCCTATCCATTCTATGCCTTTTCTAAATCCATAAATGCAATGAAAACTTCCCTACCTTTATCTAAATACTGTTCACATTTATGCTTCAATGTAAACACTTGATCTACACATCCCCTACCCACTCTAAAGCCTCCTTGCTCATCTGCAATCCTACTCTCTGTCTTACCTCTAATTCTTTCAATAATAACCCTGCCATACACTTTACCTGGTATACTCAGTAAACTTATTCCCCTATAATTCTTACACTCTCTTTTATCCCCTTCCCTTTATATAAAGGAACTATACATGCTCTCTGCCAATCCCTAGGTACCTTCCCGCTTTCATACATTTATTAAACAAAATACCAACCACTCCAACACTATATCCCTCCCTGCTTTTAACATTTCTGTCATGATCCCGTCAGTTCCAGCTGCTTTACCTCCTTTCATTCTACGTAATGCACAAATATAAAGTTACCAAGACTGAGAGACTGAACACTACCTTTCAGGATTGTGTTTGTTTTCTTTAATTAAATTTTATTTCGCAATTTTAAATCTTTAAAGTTAATAAATTTCTCAGAATTTTCTTTTTCTTCAAACTTTTTTTATTTCAGATTTTCTTTATGATTATTCTTTAAGTTCTGTTTAGATTTTTTTTCGTAAATATTGACTGTTTATTCTGGTTTAACTCCTGTTGTAAATTATTGTTTTGTTAATTCTTGTTTTAAATGTTGGTTATATTTTGATAAATCTTGTTGAAAATTTTAGCTATGCACAAATAACCCCGCACATAGAAGGCAGAAAAGCTTATGCCGACGTTTCGGTGATTTTGTAAATGGTCCAAGTCGGACCGAAACGTCGTCTTAAGTTTATTTATGTATTGTTCCAGTCACGGTATTGTGCCTTTTTGTTCTTTAAGCTATATTTTGTAAACTATTTTTTTTATTAACACATCGGTCGTTTCCCACCAAGGCAGGGTGGCCCGAAAAAGAAAAACTTTCACTATCATTCACTCCATCACTGTCTTGCCAGAGGCGCGCTTACACTACAGTGTGCCGGAACTGTACTTCTCATCTCCAGGACTCAAGTCCGGCCTGCCGGTTTCCCTGAATCCCTTCATAAATATTACCCTGCTCACACTCCAACAGCACTTCAAGTCCTAAAAACTGTGTGTCTCTATTCGCCCCTATCTAACACGCTCATGCATGCTTGTTGGAAGTCCAAGCCCCTCGCACACAAAACCTCCTTTACCCCCTCCCTCCAACCTTCCCTAGGCCGACCCCTACCCCGCCTTCCCTCCACTACAGATTTTGTTCCAACCTCTCTACATGTCCGATCCACCTCAGTAACACCTCCTCAGCCCTCTGGATAATAGTTTTGGTAATCCAGCACCTCCTCCTAATTTCCAAACTACGAATTCTCTGCATTATATTTGCACCACACATTTCCCTCAGACACAACATCAACACTGCCTCCAGCCTTCTCCTTGTTGCAACATTCACCACTCATGCTTCATACCCATATAAGAGCGTTGGTATAACTATACTTTCATACATTCCCCTCTTTGCTTCCATGGACAAAGTTCTTTGTCTCCACAGACTCCTCAGTGCACCACTCACCTTTTTTCCCTCATCAGTTCTATGATTCACCTCATCTTTCATCTGCTGACACGTCCACTCCTAAATATCTAAATACATTCATCTCCACCATACTCTCCTAGAGTGTCTGTTGTTGTTCCTCATGTTCCAGATGGTGATAACGTCCTTGTTGACAGTGGTTCCTGTAAAGTAATGGATTTATTTGTTGAGCCATACTTACATGTTGTAAGATAGAATAAGATCCATCTCCAGTCTTATATCTAATCTTTCGTTACCTAATTTTTTGTTATCTTTTTATATGGTGGGTATGTTTCGTTACCTGTGTGTGTAAATGCTATCGTGTAAATGTTTTGTTAGCTCCATTTGTAAACAGCATTTGTTGTGCTAAGTATTGCACAGTAAATTTGAGTTATACTTTTTAATTGCCTCATTTAGAAAGTATTTCATTCGTTTATGTTCCATTTATCAGGTTCGGTGTTTGCATACAAAAGTTCGATCTAATTTGCATGATTAATTTCTTGAGAAAGTTTTGGGAAGTTGGTCACATTGTAGTTTGGTTTTGTTATAACATTGTGTGGAACAAGAGAAATCATTTTGCTGAATTCCCAACTATATAATGGTGGGTTGATATGTCTGCTGACGACAAGAGGGAAGACATAATTAGATAAATGGTACATAATGCTGACGAGGTGATGAATTAAACGCGGGTGCAACACCTGGGTGTATTCACTTATGAGACTTTTCGTCCACCAGGGGCGAGACGTCTCTCAAGTAAAGATGCTCACATATTCAACATGTGTGTTATCCACGAGGAATGAAGATATAGACACCAGTAACAGAAACTTTTGCAAGGGCAACTTTTCGCTCTAAGGTTATAAAAGAAAAGTGATGGAAAGATCTCCCTAGAGAGAAACGTTCCCAGAGTTAATTCTTGTTTTACTAAATGTTTGTTTGTCTTCAATATTATGATCACCATTGCCTAATAACTCACCGTCCTCGCATCGCTATAATCTAAGTCTGTGATAAGGACTGAGATGAAAACATTTACGCTTCTCATGGGTTTGATTATTAAACTGCCAGGTAGTCTTTAATCTTATCAGATAATAGTTTTGCTTCTTCAACTTCTGATAAAGTGTTCCAGTTCGTGTTATTCACATATCGTCTATAACTGCAGCATCCTTAGAATTTGTCATTAATATAATTTAATCTTACGAAAGAATACTGAAAATAATTACACATTCGTTGGTTGTCTTTACCAAAAACAGTAGGATTTTCTTGATCATTTTTTTTATTTGGTTCTGTAAGACACTAGGAGTTTACTGGACCATCAGGTGGTCCAGTAAACCCAGTCAGTTCAAGCTGCCTATGATGTCAGGATTCTCAGAGTAAGCATATACACAATTTTCTTATTTTATTTTAGCATTTTATGGGACTGAAGAAAAAAAAATCACGTGTGTCAATTTTAAGACATTTGTGGGTATTGTATCTCGTATCATACACATTATCCCACTGTGTGATATATAGTAATCTGTGATACACATTAAACCCGAACATAGGAGCTTACTACGACGTTTCGGTCCGACTTGGACCATTTACAAGTCGGACCGAAACGTCGTCGTAAGCTCCTCTCTCTCTCTCTCTCTCTCTCTCTCTCCCTCTCTCTCTCTCTCATGTGAGTAGTCACGAAAGCGCTTGGAATTCTTCTATTTTTTCATAGTGGTTGTCTTGTATATTTTGATATCACATGTTTACTGTGATCTTTTTGCATATATATATATATATATATATATATATATATATATATATATATATATATATATATATATATATATATGTATATATATATATATATATATATGTCGTGCCGATTAGGTAAAACTTGGGATTTTGGCTTAAATAGCAACGCTCACCTTGCCATATAAGACAAGTGAAAATTTGTGTATGCAATAATTTCGCCAAAATCATTCTGAACATAACGAAAACAATATATTTCATTGTGTTTGTTTATTATTAAATTAATATTAACGTATCTAAAATATATTTAGTTGGGTTAGGCTAAATTTAATTGCGCTTGTTGTAATAAGGTTAGGTAGGTTTTCAAAGTTTCTCTTGGTACAAAATTATAAATTCTTACATTAACATAAATGAAAAAAATATATCTTTAAACGTATAAGAGAAAATTTTAGAAAGAACTTAATTTTAGATGAGTTCTTGCTAATTGACCAGTTTTACCTAATCGGCACGACATATATATATATATATATATATATATATATATATATATATATATATATATATATATATATATATATATATATGAGAGAGAGAGAGAGAGAGAGAGAGAGAGAGAGAGAGAGAAAGAGAGAGAGAGGGAGAGAGAGAGAGAATTATCTATATCATTGCTTTAGACGTTGATCTACAAAGCTAAAAGAAATTCCTTTAAATAAATACTGTACAATTTGGAGAATATTCTGAAACTGATTTTACAAAGGAAGTAACCGGCAGAGAATGTTATCTATTTGAAGTGTAACATTTGCATTGGTAAATTATCTAAAAGGCAGTGGTTAACTCCGTCACTATTAACTGGCATGGAATATCTGATAGAAATTGCATTAGTGAGAAAGCAAAAGGCGTTATTGGCCACTGATACCAAAGTTAACGGAAATGGAACTCCCTAGTAGCGTTACTGATGATAAAGCCTCGTGTAGCTTTAAAAGTAGGTTCGACAAGTACACGAGTGGGCGTGGGAGGGTGTGAGTTGGACCTGCCTAGCATGGGCCAGTAGGACTACTGCAGTGCTCCTTCCTTATGTTCTTATGAAAGTTTTAACACACTAATGGAATAAACTGTGAGTTCTGTTCAAGGATGTTTATGTTAAAGGTTATTGATATGTCAACAACATATAAAAAATAGTTATATATAAAAAAAACTCAGTATTTTGATATGCGAAGTAGATGACTGTAATTTCTATATAATCTGAAAAGCATATTACTTGTTGTGTATGCCCTGAGAGCATATCACTATTGTGTATATCCTGAGAGTATTTCACTTGTGTATACCCTGAGAGTATATCACTTGTGTATACCCTGAGAGTATATCACTTGTGTATACCCTGAGAGTATATCACATGTGTATACCCTGAGAGTATATCACCTGTGTATACCTTGAGAGTATATCACTTGTGTATACCCTGAGAGTATATCACCTGTGTATACCTTGAGAGTATATCACCTGTGTATACCCTGAGAGTATATCTATGTATGTTTACATTAAAAGTAACTTTATTCCTGTTTTATGAATTAAAGAAAACTGTGACTGGTCGAACACAAAGGTGTATCCGATAGAACTGAAACCTAATAAATGAAGCAGCTTGTTAAGAGCATTATTGGACTGGACAAGGTGTAAGGAATTTATCTACTTGTTGGTTCTTTGAACCGACAAGTAGATAAATTGGACACATTTGCAACACTTGGGTATCTTTATTGAGGAAACGTTTCGCCTCACAGTGGCTTCATCAGTCCTATACAAAGAAGAATGAAAATCAGAAGGAGTTTGAGGTAATCAGTCCCTCAGCCTTGGTTGAGGGACTGATTACCTCATCTTGTGTATATAGTTCTTCTGTCTTCCAATTATGTACTTGAATTTGTATTGATAAATCTACTGGAGGGAGAAACGTCTACAATAAAGATACCCAGATGTTACACGTGTCTAATTTTCAGACTGAACTGGTAAACTGTGATGGAAGGCTTTTGGCACAGGCTAAGTCAATGACCTTAGCGCATTACGTTACATCACTTCAGTGTATGACGTCAGAGAGCTCAAGAGTTACTGATGTAATGCAAGACAGTGTTGCCACACTGACATGAACTTTCACTGGGTGTAATGCAAGACAGTGTTGCCACACTGACATGAACTTTCACTGGGTGTAATGCAAGACAGTGTTGCCACACTGACATGAACTTTCACTGGGTGTAATGCAAGACAGTGTTGCCACACTGACATGAACTTTCACTGGGTGTAATGCAAGACATTGTTGTCACACTGACATGAACTTTCACTGGGTGTATGACAATACAGTGTTGCCACTCATTCTTTCTCAATATTCTAACTACGCTTCCTCCTGTCTTCTTCTCCTGTCCCCTCCCCCTGTTTCTCCTATGTCCTCCTGTTTCTCTTCCTCCTGTCCCTCCTGTTCATCCTGTCTCCTATCTCCTCCTCTCTTCTGTCTCCTATCTCCTCCTGTCTCCTGTCTCCTATCTCCTCCTGTCTCCTATCTCCTCCTGTCTCCTGTTCATCCTGTCTCCTATCTCCTCCTGTCTCCTGTTCATCCTGTCTCCTATCTCCTCCTGTTCCTCCTGTCTCCTATCTCCTCCTGTCTCCTGTTCATCCTGTCTCCTATCTCCTCCTGTCTCCTGTTCATCCTGTCTCCTATCTCCTCCTGTTCCTCCTGTCTCCTATCTCCTCCTGTCTCATGTTCCTCCTGTCTCCTATCTCCTCCTGTCTCCTGTTCCTCCTGTCTCCTCATCCAACAATTTGTGCGGTGTATTGAAATTTACTATCAATAACTGTGCAAAGTGATGTCACTGGTGGATACTTCACTGAGTGATGTCACTGGTGGAGACTTCACTGAGTGATGTCACTGGTGGAGACTTCATTGAGTGATGTCACTGGTGGTGACTTCATTGAGTGATGTCACTGGTGGAGACTTCATTGAATGATGTTCCTGGTGGTAACTTCACTGAGTGATGTCACTGGTGGTGACTTCATTGAGTGATGTCACTGGTGGTGACTTCATTGAGTGATGTCACTGGTGGTGACTTCATTGAGTGATGTCACTGGTGGAGACTTCATTGAGTGATGTCACTGGTGGTGACTTCACTGAGTGATGTCACTGGTGGTGACTTCACTGAGTGATGTCACTGGTGGTGACTTCACTGAGTGATGTCACTGGTAAAGACACCACTGAGTGATGTCACTGGTGGAGACTTCACTGAGTGATGTCACTGGTGAAGACTTCACTGAGTGATGTCACTGGTAAAGACTTCACTAAGTGATGTCACTGGTGAAGACTTTACTCAGTGATGTCACTGGTGAAGACTTTACTCAGTGATGTCACTGGTGAAGACTTTACTCAGTTATGTCACTGGTGGAGACTTCACTGAGTGATGTCACTGGTGAAAACTTCACTGAGTGCTGTCACTGGTAAAGACTTCACTTAATGATGTCACTGGTGGTGACTTAACTGTATGATGTTACTGGTAAAGACTTCACTGAGTGATGTCACTGGTGAAGACTTTACTCAGTGATGTCACTGATGGAGACTTCACTGAGTGATGTCACTGATGGAGACTTCACTGAGTGATGTCACTGATGGAGACTTCACTGAGTGATGTCACTGATGGAGACTTCACTGAGTGATGTCACTGGTGAAGACTTCACTGAGTGATGTCACTGGTGAAGACTTCACTGAGTGATGTCACTGGTGAAGACTTCACTGAGTGATGTCACTGGTGAAGACTTCACTGAGTGATGTCACTGGTGAAGACTTCACTGAGTGATGTCACTGGTGAAGACTTCACTGAGTGATGTCACTGGTGAAGACTTCACTGAGTGATGTCACTGGGGAAGACTTCACTGAGTGATGTCACTGGTGAAGACTTCACTGAGTGATGTCACTGGTGAAGACTTCACTGAGTGATGTCACTGGTGAAGACTTCACTGAGTGATGTCACTGGTGAATACTTTGCTCAGTGATGTCACTGGTGGTGACTTTACTCAGTGATGTCACTGGTGGTGACTTCACTGAGTGATGGCACTGGTGGTGACTTCACTGAGTGAGGGAACTGGTAAAGGCTTCACTGAGTGATGTCACTGGTGAAGACTTCACTTAATGATGTCACTGGTGGTGACCTAACTGTGTGATGTTACTGGTAATGACTTCACTGAGTGATGTTACTGGTAAAGACTTCACTGAGTGATGTCCCTGGTAAAGACTTCACTGAGTGATGTCACTGGTGAAGACTTTACTCAGTGATGTCACTGGTGAAGACTTTACTCAGTGATGTCCCTGGTGAAGCCTTCACTGAGTAAAGGCTTCACTGAGTGAAGCCTTCACTGAGTGATGTCACTGATGAAGACTTCACTGAGTGATGTCACTGGTGAAGACTTCACTGAGTGATGTCACTGGTGAAGACTTCACTGAGTGATGTCACTGGTGAAGACTTCACTGAGTGATGCCACTGGTGAAGACTTTACTCAGTGATGTCACTGGTAAAGACTTCACTGAGTGATGTCACTGGTAAAGACTTCACTGAGTGATGTCACTGGTAAAGACTTCACTGAGTGATGTCACTGTTGAAGACTTTACTCAGTGATGTCACTGGTGAAGACATCTCTAAGTGATGTCACTGGGTCGATGCATCAATGCTCTGGAAACTAATTTAATCTATATATTTTCCCCTTTTTCAGGTAAGTGTGACTGTGATGTTAGTTATGTCGTGACACTGTCAAGGTAAGGTAATCTCAGTCTCTCTTAATCTATCTTTCTGTCTCCATATCTCTCTCTCTCTGTCTCTCAGCTTCTGAAATATTGCGAGCACAGGTGGTAATCTCAAGGCCTGTAGCATCTGGTCGTAACTAAGTCAGCATAACAAATCGGTCAGCAGTGTAGAGCAGGGGTAAGACAAACACAGCAGGGGTAAGACAAACACAGCAGGGGTAAGACAAACACAGCAGGGGTAGGACAAACACATCAAGGGTAAGACAAACACAGCAGGGGTAGGACAAACACAGCAAAGGTAAGACAAACACAGTAGGGGTAGACTTCTTGACCCATGTATTCCATCATTCATATATGCACTGTGTACAGTGATAATGCACAGAAATATCAGAGTAATAATAGGACAACCAAAAACCACTCAAAGTTTGAGTGGACACGACCAGTGTCTGTAGAAGCTTGCCACCCAACCAGGTTGGCAGGAGAGGCGTCACCTTGGCTGAAGTAGCCGGCTTCCACGTAATTGGCGAGTTGAACTGTACAATAAGTATAACAGTGGGGGTCCCAGAACTTTTACACTCTGAACTGCCCATTCACTGGTCTAGAGGTTATGCTAGATGGTTGTGACGAACGTGGAATAAAATGCAATGTACTCGGTGCATGACACGTGAAATTATTGCAGTATTTATATTAAACTTTATTAAATGAATTTAAAGATTTACAGTGATGTGTAAATTTTTGTGTGCTTCAGTATTTACATAGATGAGCTTTTGTGTGTCGAGTGTTAAGAGTGAGATCACAATAAGAGCGAGTATTAAGTGTGAAAGAACAATAAGAGTGAGTATTAAGTATAAAAGCACAATAAGAGCGAGAATTAAGAGTGAGATCACAATAAGAGCGAGTATTAAGTGCGAGAGCACAATAAGAGCGAGTATTAAGAGTGGGGGCTGAGCATACTGTGAGTCTGGTCACGAAGATCAAACAGAACAGTGATACTAGTCAGGTCAGCTCCACCACTCTCGCATTATCTGGCTGCACACGACAAACAAACACACTCAATACATTTTCCTCTAATTCACTTATCATTTGATTGCAATTGTGCATTTAGCGAGCACTGTGGCATTCAGTTGCCATACATTGGGTTGCATTTGAGTGTTTATTTATCCGGCTGCGGCTGAGCTTCAGCTCCAATGACAAGTGTATATAATTTTTTACCTGATTAATCCATGATAGGAAATTGTCTTCTCCAATTTTCGAATACTCTTGTAATGTTGACTAAATCGTTGATGAAGATGGGGAGGGAAGGTGGGGGTAGGATAGTGAGATGGTGTAGAGGATAGTGCATCCCGAATCCTGTCTCACTGGTCCAGCAAAAGTGTGAATCATTGTAAACAACAATTTGCATCTTAGAACTCTTTCAAAGATTTTGATAATGTGGGATGTCAGCGCAATTGGTCTGTCATTTTTAAACTGCACTGTTGCCACCGAAATGGAGTGGGACTGTAGTACTGGGATGATGTCTCGGTCCAGACTCTCTTGTGCATGAAATATTTATGGCGCGTCAGAGTCGTTACTTCCAGTGTTTGATGATAATGGAGTTGCCCGAGGCTAAGCCTGGGGAAGAGTGCACGAGTATGCTATCAATGGTTTCTTCAGAGTCGAGTGAGATTATGTTAGAAATTATGAAAATGTTCGTAGAGAGTTTTGAGCCTCGTCCATAAAATACTCAATTGTTTTGTCAGTCTTCAAACTGATTAAAGGATCACTGATCATACAACAGTCATATTCTCACTTAAATATTTCACTCATTTTTGCTGTTGTTATATATCTGCTTCAAGCAAGTGCCAGATATTAGTTTCGATGCGATATCTCATGAATTTCTCTTCTGATCAAGTTCAAACCTTCTACATTGATGTAAGTTGCATAGAGAAAGGTTCGTAATATTGCACTGTGTTGATGGCAGTTGTATTTAAACTCTTCAGCTGTGTCTGTGATAGCTCTTCCAAATCTACAATAATTTCCCTTTACAAAACATCAATTATTATTATAATAAAAGAAGCACTAAACCCATTAGGGTCATACAGCACTGACAAAACATCAATAAATAATTTACTGTATTTTTAATAAATATCTTAATATTTTCTATTTTAAAATTATTTTTTTATGGATTTTAGCTATGTATTTATAAGTGTTTTATTAGGTATCCCAGAAGGGTAACTAAAGGTTTCCTGATTTCCTTTTCAGAATTTTTTTTTTTTTTTTACAACTTTCCGATTTTATTTCGCTCATAACTCGAGAACGCCTCGTCCAATAAACTTCATTTTTTTATTGATTGTTTACGGTAATGAGAATCAAATTCTTGGAACAATTGGCATGTTCACGTGCCCTATGACTAACGTTGCTCAACCCATTCCCAGAATTCTATAAAGCCTCATATTAGGAACACAGGCAATAAATGGCCTGTTGACCTAGTCGTAATGGGTTTGGAGCGAAAATAAACACAGCAGTAGTATTTAACTTGTATTTTCCTTCACCAATTATATATCTTATGTACACTTATGTACACTATGTACATGGAGTTGAAATATAAGTGTACCACATGGTGACAAAAGGCAAAAACAGAAGCCAGAGAGAGAGAACTTTGCTTCAACCAGCTAGAGGAGGCAGGTCTGGCAAGGGCTGACTGTGAGTGATACCACGTCACCTCAGCACTTGGTAGGCCCACCTGTGATATGGTTAATGAACTGAGGTACTGATTTAACGATGGGGCCCCTAAAGATCGTTAAACCCTTAGCACCCGGTTCGCTGGTTGGGAGGCAGCCTATATGGGAGTGTGTACATACGCCAAATAAAATGTAACATACTGCCACAGCTCAGATAACTTTCAAAACCATTAATGGCAGAGCTTCAAACATCCCGAAAAGGTGCCAAAAAAAATTGACGATGGCAGAGTGAAATTCAAATATATAGTTGCAGATTTGACCATTTTATATCAATATTTAATGACTGTTGGTTCTTAGGGTCATGATAATGCCTCTTAAGTTGTATTTGTATGCAGGTAACTTTATTGATGTACTAAATAGTATTAAGAAATTTGGAATCATGGGCATCCATGGAATGACTGGAGAATGAGTTATCTGATCGGCTTCAAATTTTCACCACTGGTGTGGTGTCCTGAACACAAGACTCACATTACCATTGGCTGCCATTAGTCCCACTCTGCCAGTTTTATTGAATAAACAGTGATATTCATTTTATATTTAATAACTAAATTATGCCTCTGATTGGAATCAAAATATTTACAATACATCTGTAAGAAGAATGATGCCACATAAGTTAGTCCGAGTTGGTACAAATTAGAAATTTTGCTGTAATAGTTAAAAATAATTTGGAATCATTGGAATCATATCAGTTACTGGATGATGCCTTACTGATCGGCTTCAAACTTTTACCATTGGTGGGCTTATGAAAGTAACTCATTAGTGCGGTGTTTTCGCTAGGTGCCGTGGCACCCTGGTGTGCCACTGATAATACCCAGTAGTGCCGCAAATTGTTAGTAATTTTGTCCTAGATTCATTGTCTTAATTAAAACACTGCAAATTTTGTACTAGTATTTATAATAATATAATTAATAATAATAATTTTTATACAAGTTCATAATATAACTTATACAGATTATAGCTGACATCAGTGACATACTATATAGAAAGCCTCTGTTATGAGAACATTTCCGGGAACTTAGGTTAATGTTGTCCCCAGGATCCGAATCACATCAGTCTGCTAACACCCAGGTACCTACTTGCTTCCAAGTGAACAGGGACAGCTGGTGTAAGGACATACCCCCAATATTTCCACCCGTACCGCGGGCACTCACCGTGTGAGCTGGGTGCGCTACCAACCCAGCTACGGGACACTACTACAGAAGTTATTTTTTTTTTCCGAACAGACGTCATTAATTGATAAACTATTATAGGACCACGGGGCAGGCAACGCTCTTACTTCACACGCTCAGTGTCCGTGGTTTGATCCCCGGCAAGGGTGGAAGCACTGGGCGTGTTTCCCTACACCTGTTGTCCCGTTCACCTAGCAAGCAAGTATACCTGGGTGTTAGTGGACTGGTGTGGGTCGCATCCTGGGGAACAAAATTTAGGACCCCAGTGGAAATAAGACAGACACTCCCTCGATGACGCTCCGCCTTTCTTAGGTTATCCTGGGTGGTTAACCCACCGGGGTTAAAATGCCGAATAATTCTCAACTTAAAATTAAATTTATATAATAGTCACCGTCTTCGTTTCATTTACGATCATGACTTTCTTTGTTTACAACATTACATTATGAAGTGACTCTAGACCAGTTCTAGATAGAGATTAAGAACGAAAATCCTCAAGTTGCTAAAAAGAAAAATACTCTGGTAATTCTCATGCAATTTTTCACAACTTGTGTGAGTTGGGATTTTCTGAACTCGCAAACATAAAAACTATCAAGAGGGAAAGGCTACAATAAGTCGAGGAAGAAATGAGGGAATGTCTGTCCAGTATTGAACTTTATATCAAGAGTATCTTCCAGTCACACCATGCCCAAATATCTTACTAAAAAAAGTTAAAGACAAGTTAGTTTTCGATTTTGTTTATTTTACTGTGATCTGTAATTCTTGTGTATTACACTAACAGGCTTGTATATTAAATATTTCGTAAGTTTTTATTATTATTATTATTATTAAGTAGTCTTGGGAAGCGGTTCTTATAGAACCAGGATCACCATGCCCAGCCCTTTTAGGGCAGGGTAGGTGCCAATGCTGGAGCTTGCTACCATCTGCAGCTCTCAAGACTGCCCTTCCCGTCAGCCTCCCTGGAGCGGGAAAGATGGCAGACCAGAGAGACCTAGCTTCTCCCTACGAGCCCCGTGCGGGTGGGGAATGTGGCTAGGCCTGGGATCAGTTGGTCCCAACGATGAGGGGGTACTTGTACCTCCTCCCATGGAAGACATAGGTATCTGATACTCCCACGACAGGGAGCCGGAGCCGGGTCGCCATCTGGAATAGACCCGGGCCGGGAGAATTCCCGGCGAATCAACACCTCCTCCTCCTCCTTATAGAAAATTGACTAGGGTTGCGTGTCAAAGGATAAGATGTGTGACTTGAGGTTACCATCACGAGGCTTCACAGGGTGAGCCTCGGACCTGATAATAGTGGTCCACTGTGTTTCAGTGATGGTCTTCATTTCTCCTGAGTCCCAACAAAACTTTGTATATTTAAAGCATAATACTATGAACTACTACAAATACTACATTACTGCTGTTACTATTACTGCTACTACTACTACTAATAATAATATAATAATAATAATAATAATAATAATAATAATAAGCAAGCAATTAATTTTGAATCATTTATACACGAATTTTTCCCAGTAATGTGTTGACATTATAAAATAAAATGTTATAGTGCGAAGAAGTGTGTGTCACCAAACTTTCCACTTGATGTGACTGACATGTCTCCGCACTTTCCACTTGATGTGACTGACATGTCTATACAAACTGAACTGCCAGAGACACATTATTATATTTAGAAGTTTGGCTGTACACACACAAGTTATACAACGCCTGGGGGAGTGAGAGGCAGTCAGGTTTCATCCAAGGAAAGACAGGATATATCCACCTTCTTGGATCACGAGCTCACCAGCATCTAGGTGATGATCTTATGGATACTGAAAGAAAAGATGAAATCAGGCAAGGTGCTTTGAAGCAGGTGACTTGCTCTTGATGCAAGGAATTGGCACTGCCTCTCGTTTCCTTGAATCGACTCCTCATTGCCTGCCATTCCTCGAGGTCTCTGTAATTCCTCTACGTGTTTAGCGCTTCTTTCATGATATAAATATATGAAATAAGCGTAGTAGGTAGTAGGTTGGTAGACAGCAACCACCCAGGGAGGTACTACCGTCCTGTGGTAGTAGGTTGGTAGACAGCAACCACCCAGGGAGGTACTACCGTCCTACCAATTGAGTGTGAAACATAAACCTGTAATTGTTTTACATGATGGTAGGATTGCTGGTGTCTTTTTTCTGTCTCATAAACAAGCAAGGTTGCAGGTATGTCTTGCTACTTCTACTTACACTTAGGTCACACTACACATGCATGTACAAGCATATATATACTAACCCCTCTGGGTTTTTCTTCTATTTTTCTTCCTAATTCTTGTTCTTTTTTATTTCTGCTTATCTCTATGGGGAAGTGGAACAGAATTCTTCCTCTGTAACCTATGCGTGTCGTAAGAAGCGACAAAATGCCGGGAGCAATGGGCTAGTAACCCCTTCTTCTGTATAAATTACTAAAAACAAGATAAGGAAAAACTTCATAAAATTGGAATATTTGAATGTGCGTGGATGTAGTGCGGATGATAAGAAAGAGATGATTGATAATGTTATGAATGAAAAGAAGTTGGATGTCTTAGCCCTAAGCGAAACAAAGCTGAAGGGGATAGGCGAGTTTCAGTGGGTAGAAATAAATGGGATTAAGTCAGGAGTATCTGAGAGAGTTAGAACTAAGGAAGGGGTAGCAATAATGTTGAAGGATCAGTTATGGAGAGAGAAGAGGGAACATAAATGTATAAATTCAAGGATTATGTGGATTAAAATAAGGGTCGGATGTGAAAAGTGGGTCATAATAAGTGCGTATGCACCTGGAGAAGAGAGGAGTGTAGAGGAGAGAGAGATTTTGGGAAATGTTAAGCGAGTGTGTAGGAACTTTTGAGCCAAGTGAGAGAGTAATCATGGTAGGGGACCTAAATGCTAAAGTAGGAGAAGCGTTTAGAGAGGGGGTTGTAGGTAAGTTTGGGGTACCAGTGTAAATGATAATGAGAGCATTTGATTGAACTTTGTATAGAAAGGGGTTTGGTTATACGTAACACATATTTTCAGGAAAAAGAGGATAAATAA
>WNWK01039768.1:0-17295 GCA_009830355.1 Cherax destructor
TGTTTGTACAAGCATGTGTAGTGTGACCTAAGTGTAAGTAGAAAGAGCAAGACGTATTTGTTATCTCACGTATTTCTTCTTCTTTCAACAAATCGGCCGCTTCCCACCAAGGATCTCACGTATTTATGAGACAGAAAAAAAGACACCAGCAATCCTACCATCATGTAAAACAATTACAGGTTTCCATTTCACACTCACTTGGCAGGATGGCAGTACCTCCCTGGGTGGCTGCTGTCTACCAACCTACTACCTTCATCAACCATTTGTCTACATAGATTTTCCCTGCAAAATTGGTGGCAATAATCTTCCATAATTACATCATTCACATTAATTTTAACAAGACTTAGCTACATGTTAGCTATAGTGACTACCAAGAATGTGTTCAGCGCTGTTTCTACCAGGAACAAGTAGGGAAGTTAAGGCAGTGTAAGCCTCCTGGAAGAAATTCTTACAGTTTTCTGAGAGCTCCTCCATAAACCCAGGGAGGTAGTGATGAGTGGTTGGAGAGAAGGTATAGATTCCATGAGGTGGTGTGCTGGCTTTTATATTTTATTGCTGTTTACTAATATGAAAGAGCCGAGAGCTCCTCCATAAACCCAGGAAGGTAGTGACGAGTTACCTGGAGAGAGTTCCGGGGGTCAACTTCCCGCGGCCCGGTCCGTGACCAGGCCTCATGGTGGATCAGAGCCTGATCACTTTAGTATATCCAATGTATGAGTGGTTGGAGAGAAGGTATAGATTCCATGAGGTGGTGTGCTGGCGTTTATATTTAATTGCTGTTTACTAATTTTTTGCTTTCTTATCCAGATGGGTCCTAACCATTGTTTAATTTTAAACTAATTACAGTGGTCCCTCGGTTTTCGTGCATCTCCAAACTCGAACATTTATGTAAGTGTATTTTCGTAAGTGCTGTTGCAAGTGTATTTTTGGGGGTCTGAAATAGACTAACCTACGTGACATTATTTCTTAAGGAAGTAAATTCGTTCGGTAATGGCACTTGAGCAGCATTCTGGAACAAATTTTCGGCCTAAACCGAGGGACCACTGTACTTTGCCTTTAGCTTGTGCTCTTTTTTTATATTTCTCTTTTATTTATAATGTTGTCATGTGGTTTGTGAAGAATTTCCTGGTGTGTATACTGGCACCCAGAGAACTGCTTTTTCCACATTTTAACCCTTAAACTGTCCAAACGTAGATCTACGTTCAAACGCGTAGCGCTCTGAATGTAGATCTACGTTTTTTTTATATAAGAAAGCTTGTAAAATCGAACGTAGATCTACATTTGGACAGTTTAAGGGTTAAATAATTTAGATGGTTGAATAGGTTGAGCACATTGTACACAAGCAATAGTTGGGAAGATGTTTAATTTGGATTCATTGGTACTTTCATAATTTTGTTGTATCCAGTGGGTGAGTTTGAGTAAAATTTCCCATTGGATATACTAAAGTGTAATTTTATCAGTGGTTGGTTTGTGTGTATTTGTCTTAACCTGGCACATTTCAAGGCACATTTTCAGAAATAAAAATCAACATAAATATTTAATTTTACAGTAAGAATTAAAAATTAAAGCAACAAAATTCAGAAAGCATATCTTGAAAAATATTTTTATATTTTTGTATCTTCAAATAATTTTTGATAACACCAACTCATCCCTGGTCTATCATAGATAACGAGTCAGATTTGGGAAATGAGCATATCTCGTTACATTGTGATTTTTTTATCTCCTGAATATATACGTACAGCCTCTCCTCACTTAAAGAAGGGGTTCCATTCCTAAGAGTATAGGTCGGTAAGTGAATTAGCCGTTAGCGAGGAGAATATTATACTGGTCGTGGACCAGGCTGCGGGGGCGTTGATCCCCGGAATACCCTCCAGGTAGACTCCAGGTAGTGGGTTTGTGTCAACCATCTTTAGATATTTTTTAATGTCATCTTTGTGTCATAACATTTCTGGTATATTTTTAAATGTTTATACAGTAGTGTACTGTACATATACTGTAATAAACATAATACAGGAAATCAGCTCCAATATACATTATTTATGTATGCACACTGGTTGGAGAGCCGGTTGTAAGTCCAGCTCTCCAACCAGTACATCACTAAGTGAGGAGAGGCTGTATATAACAGGTCCAGCAGTAAAGGGCTGCAGCTGTTAATCTCAGGACCACTGTTCGAGCTTTCCCCATCCACCTCTCTGTTTATTCATATATAGGTGGGCTTTTTTTCATTCACTTGTGGTTACTTGTTAACACAGTCATGTCAGATTTATTTTGTAGTTACATAGTTACAGGATTAAATCTGTGTTCATGGTGCCCCTTCTTCAGTATTTAGTTTTTAACACAGTGGCCATCTCCCACCAAGGCAGAGTGACCTGAAAAAGTAGAAATGTAAAATTTTTCTTTTTACATTTACTAATTTATAAATAGGACACATGTGCAACACTTGGTATCTTTAATGAGGAAATGTTTTGCCACACAGTGGCTTCATCAGTCCATACAAATGAGAACGGTGAAGAATGGGAGGAGTTTGAGGTAATCAGTCCCTCAGCCTTGAGTCGATGTAATCAGTCGATCAATCTTGTAAAGAATAGACAGCATATGTGTGAAGAAGTGGCTTATGTACTGTAGGCAAGAGAGGTGCAGCAGTCGTAGGTGGTATCACATTTGACAGATGTGGAAGTAGGTCATGCCTAAAGGTTAGGCAAGTGAAGAATTCCTGTATTAAGATAACTTGCTAACCTTTAGGCATGACCTTTTCCACAACTGTCAAATGTGATACCACTACATCATCTCACCTGCCTATAATATATAAGCCACTTCTTCGCACATATGCTGTATGCTTTACAAGATTGATGGACTGATTATATTGGCTCAAGGCTGAGGGACTGATTACCTCAAACTCCTCCTGTTCTTCACCATTCTCCTTTGTATGGACTGATGAAGCCACTGTGCAGCAAAATGTTTCCTCATTAAAGATACCAAAGTGTTGCACATGTGTCCTATTTATCAACTTGTCGGTTCTCTGAACCATTCACCTACATTTACTAATTTATACTGGAGAAAGGGTTACTAGCCCCTTGCTCTCAGCATTTTAGTCGTCTTATGACACATAGCGAAAAGGTTTGAGCCAGGAGCTGTGACTCCACCCCTGCAACCACAAATAGGTGAGTACATGGCTTACATAGGAAGGATTCTTAACCACTTTCCCACAGAGTTGGTTTCTCATGTAATTTTTTCAAAGTTCCCGGTGATTATAAGACTGCTACTTCTTGCTTTCCATTCCATTTGTCTACCAGTGTTTGTGATACAATCATTTTTATTATTCCTTAACACCGCTCTTTTTTTTAGTTTACAAGTGTTACTTCTTGTTCTCCCTGGTGATTGAACTAAGCATCTAACAATGTACAGTATGTACAGTACAGTGGGATGTCCGTGTCCGCGGGTCCGGTATCTGTGGGTTCAGTTATCCATGGTTTGCTGTAACCTGAAAATAACCCTTAATTTTGCTTAATAATTGTGAAGTTCTTCAAAACCAAACAGAAGCCATGAAGTGCTTCCCATTAGTAAAAAAATGATAATTCTCCTCTTATTGTGCATAATTTATCAATTAAACTTTATCATAATAATAATAATAATAATAATAATAATATTTTTATTCGGACATGATACAAAGAATTACATTTGGTTATTGAGATTACATGAGGTGTACATGCCAAAAGCCCCTAGTATGCAGGGCATTTTGGGCAGACTTAAAATTAACTTAAAACTAAATTGTAAGAATTTTTGTAGATAGTATAAAATGAGTAAAGGTGAGTATTTAAGCTATGAAATTTGAACCTAGTTTTGTACTTTTGTCTTCATTATAAAATTAATTAAATCAGATTAAACAAATTAAAGCAATAATAATAATAAAATAATAAAAGTTATGGTTGATAATTTATAAAATAAGTAAAGTTGCATATCTAAGTTATAAAGTTTGAATATAAGTTGAACATATCAATTAATTGTAGCAATTTATTGCAGCAATGCAACTAATTGAGTGAGATAACAATTTAAAACAAATAATTGCATTGCAGTTAGTTTACGTGGTCATTATAATGTAAGTGTTGTGGGAATAATTAGCTAAGTAAGTATTATTCATAACAGGTTTTACATTCATTCATTCGTTCATTCATACATTACATTGACTTGAATAGTCAGGTTTTACGTTAAGTGATTATTCTACTTTGCTGGGAATGGTTGATATGGAGCAATTAGCTTTGGGTGAGAAGGTGGTTTTTAGCATCGTTTTGAATTGGGGTACAGGTAGGGTTTCTTTGGCAATGACAGGTAATGAATTCCAAATTTTCGTGCCTTTTATGTGCATTGAGTTTTTACATAGTGTTAGGTGGACACGGGGAACATCGAGGAGTGATCTGTGTCTAGTGTTATGGTCATGTGTCCTGTTAAAATTAGTAAGGAGAAGTTTGAGTGGTGGGTTAATATCTGCATAGAGTGTTCTATGTATGTAATAGGCACAGTAAAAGTATGGATGTCTTGTATGGTGAGTAAGTTTAGGTTTTTGAATATTGGTGGAGTATGTTGCCTGGAGTGAGAATTTGTTATCATTCTAACTGCTGCCTTTTGTTGTGTTATTGGTGGTCTGAGATGAGTTATTGATGTAGAGCCCCATGCGCAGATTCCATAGGTGAGGTAGGGGTAAATGAGTGAGTGATATAGGGTAAGGAGAGCTGGTTGTGGAACATAGTACCGTATCTTGGATAGAATTCCCACGGTCTCTGAGACTTTCTTGGAGATTTGTTGTATGTGTCTGAAATTTGAGGCCACTGTCTAGATGTATTCCTAAGAATTTTCCCTCTGTGAGTTTTGTGATAGGGGACCCGTTTATCATTATGTTAAGTGGTGCGTTTGTAGCTCTGTTCCCAAACTGGATAAAATAGGTTTTATCAATATTGAGAGTAAGTTTGTTGGTCATCATCCAGGTAGATATTTTCTGCAATTCAGTATTTGCAGTGTTGGCTAGTGTGTCTGGGCTTGGGTGAGAGATAACGTATGTAGTGTCATCTGCAAAAAGTATGGGTTTGAGTAGTTGAGATGCATTTGGTAGGTCGTTAATGTAAATGAGAAAGAGTAGTGGGCCAAGAACACTTCCCTGTGGGACACCTACGGTAATAGTTTGCGCGGTGGAGCTAGCTCCATTTGTGTACACATATTGGTTTCTGTTGCTAAGGTATGATTTTAGGTAGTTTAGGGAGTGTCCTCTTATACCATAGTGCGATAATTTTAAGTGTAACAGATCATGGTCAACTGTATCAAAAGCTTTACGTAAATCAATGAAGATTCCCACTGGGATTTCTTTTTTCTGAAGGGCGGTGTAAATTATTTCTAACATGTGTATAATGGCATCATTTGTATTTTTATTAGGCCTGAATCCAAATTGACAGTGGTTGAGTACGTTGTTGGAGGTGAGGTAGGAATATAGTATCCATGGCAGGTGTCCTACTGTATCTGTTTTCTCATATCGTTTTGTGAACTTCTGTGGTTATTATGTGTCTACTTTATCTCTGCTCAGCCAGTGAGAACAGTTAAAATTACGTGTACTTTTTTTATTAAACACACCTGCCGTCTTCCACCGAGAAAGGGTGACTCGAAAAAGAGACGACACTTTCACTGTCATTTATTCAATCACTGTCTTGCCAGAAGCTTGCTGACATCAGTTCTGATGGTCCTGCAACATCCTCATCTTCCCTTCAGAGTGGAGGCACACACTTCTTCCTACCTCCAGGACTCGAACCTGGCTAACCGGTTTCCCTGAATCCCTTTATAAATGTTACTGCGCTAAAACTCCAACAGCATGTCAAATAATATAAACCACTTGCCTCCACTTACTCCTGTATATACATGCATATGTCTGCTGCAATAACATTAATTCTGTGCACGCTTGATTTCACATGTCGATTGGAGCAGCTGTGTATGGAAGTACAGCCGCTCCTCACTTAACGACAGAGTTCCGTTCCTAAGACCACATCGGTAAATGAATTCGTCACTAAGTGAGGAGCATACTATAATGGTAGTGAGTTTGTGTCAACCACCTTTGATATTGTTTTAATATCACCTTTGCACCATTTATAAAATTTCTGGAAAATTTTAAAATGTTTATACAGTAGTGTACTGTATATTGTAATAAACACGTAAGTCCGAGTACATCGCTAAGTGAGGAGAGGCTGTACTGTAAATAAAGAATAAGTAATCAAATTACTTTTTTTGAATACAAAGAAAAGACAGTGACCATCCAGCTTCATAAATCTTTTGTGCTTCCTCCTTGACTATTGTGTTCACACATGAAAATGGATAACTAAGAAGTTTTCCTTCAGATTAGTAAGAAGAAGGCTTTCTTTTGGTTATTAATGAAGGGGATGGGGGCTAATAACCCAGAATAATTCAAGAAGTCTTAAACAGTGCAGCTTATTTTTACTGGGATCCATAGCCTTCTTAGGGCATGACCCACAACAGCTAGTTACTGAAAATTCCTACAAACAGTCATTAGCAGTGACAAAGGAAGTTTTGTAGCTCCTCAAATTCCCATAGCCCTCTCGAAGCCCCCAAATGAAAATTGTAATAATGCTGCTTCAAAAAATCTCTCCTAGCTACCCCTTCCAAGCAGATGTACATACTCACCTGAAGGGTCTGGGAGTTGTGGGTCACTCACCAAGGGGTCTGGGAGCTGTGGGTCACTCACCCGAGGGGTCTGGGAGCTGTGGGTCACTCACCCGAGGGGTCTGGGAGCTGTGGGTCACTCATCTGAGGGTCTGGGAGCTAGAGGCTACTCCACGGGTCCGAAGACACCCCTAAGCCCTCCTCCCCACTTCATTATAAAAATTGTGGCATTGACTGAGTACTGTATCTATTTGTTGCTAGGTGAACAGGAGCAGCAAGTGTTAAGAAATTTTGTATACTAGTATTTGTTTTGCCATGTTCACGATTGAGCCCAACTTCCTTGATTGTGAGCCAAGCATCCTGTTGCAACCCACTGTTCTTCCAAACCATACCACGGGCGGGGACAGAACTCGCTATCAGAGAGTCATAAAACTCCAGTCCAACGCGTTAGCCGCTGAGCCAGCTGGCTACAATAAGATTCATCTTATTGTAGCCATGTAGCCAACTGGCCCAGTGGCTAACGCGTCGGTCTGGAGTTTTTTGACTCTCTGATTGGGGGTTCTGTCCCTGCCTGTGGTAAGGTTTGTTGGCAATCATGTCATTATGATTTTGTGAGTCACTGTTCTTCCACTCTACAAGGAACTTGCTTGCCTTCCCAGCACATGGTATTAGGAAATCTTTCCTATCCAGTTTTTGTATTACGTTATTGTGTTATGTTGTACTGTGTGTGGTTATCAAATCAATGCTTTTCTTGAAAATGGTATAAACTACTAAGTTGATAAGTAAGAAATGTGTATCAGTTGGGTATCTATATTGTTGCAGTGTTTTGCCTACACGGTTGGCTTCTTCAGTCAAATACAGAGGCAGCAGGTGTAGTGGTGAAAAGATGATGTAATCAGTCCATCAACCTTGGATAAATAATATTTAAGGTGGTCGGTCCCTCAGCCTGGAGAAGACTTCAGCCAGCTGAAGTCTTCTCCAGGCTGAGGGACTGACCACCTTTTTCCAGACCATGGTGCTGAACTCTTCTCCAGGCTGAGGGACTGACCACCTTTTTCCAGACCATGGAGCTGAACTCTTCTCCAGGCTAAGGGACTGACCATCTTGTTCCAGACCATGGAGCTGAACTCTTCTCCAGGCTAGAGGACTGACCATCTTGTTCCAGACCATGGAGCTGAACTCTTCTCCAGGCTGAGGGACTGACCACTTGTTCCAGACCATGGAGCTGAACTCTTCTCCAGGCTGAGGGACTGACCACTTGTTCCAGACCATGGAGCTGAACTCTTCTCCAGGCTGGAGGAATCTGATCTACCTTTGTTCTGCTAAGACCATGGAGCTGAATCTTCTCCAGGCTAGATACCACCTATCTTCATTTCTAATCACAAGGTTTTGGACTGTTTAATTGATCTCTTTTAACGATTGATCCTATTTATTTGTCTTGAGTGAAGTCTCTGCTGTGTTTTGAAACTTTACCATCACTGAATGGTACATGTTTTCATTTGTTTTCTTTCAACTCTTTAGAGTCTTTCAATTTATCTCTGGTTGTAATAGACTAGATATGACTAAAAATTACATTTGTTTGAGTGTTATGGTTGGTTTGGTTGTCATGTAACTTTACCATTTGTATTTTTGTATTTCTTTATGGCTACGCAGTTAAAGCAATGTCAGCAGTGTCCTCCTGGGCTCTTAAAGCAATGTCAACAGTGTCCTCCTGGGCTCTTAAAGCAATGTCAACAGTGTCTCCTGGGCTCTTAAAGCAATGTCAGCAGTGTCTCCTGGGCTCTTAAAGCAATGTCAGCAGTGTCTCCTGGGCTCTTAAAGCAATGTCAGCAGTGTCTCCTGGGTTCCCTCTTAGTCTGACATCTTCAGTATATCATAAAATCTATATTTGTGTAACCTGTTTTCACTTTTTCATTTCTGTTAACATGGTTTTTGCAAATACCACTCCTTTACCCCTTAAACTGTCCACACGTAGATATACGTTCATGTGCGTACTGCTCTGAACGTAGATCTACGTTTTATTTTTCATTCCTTCAAATTTAGTAAGATAGGCCTGAGTCGCCTAGACAGGAGAGAATGGATCTGCGCCCTCAGTGTGCGCAGTATTAAAAAATCTGGGACCACTTAGTACCTTGTGGGAGCACCAGTTCAATTGAGTGCCAGCTAGAGCAAATAGTGTGGCAAACACCAGGGATTCACTGATGTCATGTCGCATTAACACTCCCCTTATAAGAGGAAAGTAAAAATAGGTTAGATAAATACATGAGTGGCTGTGGGTGGGTGTGAGTTGGACCTGACTAGCTTGTGCTACTAGGTCTGATGCCATGCTCCTTCCTTCAGAGGATGTGACCTGACTAGGTGGGTCATTGGTCTAAGCTGGGGGGTGATATGGACCTGCCTTGTATGGGCCAGTAGGCCTGCTGCAGTGTTCCTTCTTTCTTATGTTCTTATGTATTCGGCAGGCTGGCTGGCTTTGGCTGTCTCTCTATCTGTCTATAACTCTGTCTATATCTTTGTCTGTCTATATCTTTCTCTGTCTATATATCTATGTCTACTCTCTCTCTTCTCTCTCTCTCTCACACATGTACACATAAGTACAGTTATTATACATAGTGTAAATTACCTAGGATAACCCAAAATTCCAGGCAAAGTGCTATACAATGCTTGTAGATATAAGGCATAATAAGCATGACTGGCAAGTAATACGCATTGTCACTTCTGCATCGTGTATAATACCTGTTGGCTTACGAGCCACACTCTGAGACTGAGACCAGCAGAAGGAAAGACACACACACAGGCAGACAGAAAGACAGATAAACAGAGTTAGACAGAAATAAGCAGAGCTAGACAGAACAGTACAGACAGATACAGACAGAAGATAGACAGACAGACATAGACAGACAGACAGATAGACATTGAAAAAGGAGGGTTCCCTCAGCACTGCTGACATTTATCAAATGTCACTGGGCTGTCAAGAGTTATCTGACACTTGTCAACACACCATTCTTCAAGGAGTTTCATATACTCCAGGCACACAGGCAGACAGAAAGACAGATAAGCAGAGCTAGACAGACACAGACAGAGAGAAAGACAGATACAGACAGATAGACAGACAGATAGATAGAGAGATAGATATAAAGACAGACAAACAGATAGATAGATACAGAGTGAAAGAGCAAGGGTTCCCTGCACACATTCATTCATCAATGTCACTGCCTTATCAGTAGTTATCTGGCAATTGTCATAACACCATTCTTCAAGGAGTTTCATATATACTCCTGGATGTCTAAAACATTGCTGGGACCTATAAATACTTCGTATATATTTATAGACAATAGTAAATGACCAAGGTAGGCGAAAATGTTCACTTGTTGGTGTGATTGTGACTATTTGAGTACTATTTCAGTACATAATATTAGTGTTAGAACAAAGATTGGCTATGAAATCACAGGAACTATTGTAAATTGTAATTATAAGAACATAAAAATTATATAAATTAAAATGAAAACTAGAAAAAAAAGTATATTGGCAATACTTCTGCAAGCGGCAGGACTTGATGTTGCCGTCGGTTGAGCATCCAGGACCAAATTTGGGGGCTTATATCTCGGTAAGTACTGGCCATAAAATTTTTTTTTAGCCTATCCTGTTTATAAAAATGCGCTCTTCATTTTTTTTTTTTTAAATTATTTTTTTTTTTTCAAAGTATTCGGAGCAGTACGCAGGTGAACGTATATCTACGTGTGGACAGTTTAAGGGTTAAGCTACAAGTAGAAGATTTTATTCTGATTAGGAATAATAACCCAGGATAACCCAAGAAAGCCAGGCAGTGTGGCTTATTTCCATTGGGGTTATCTTGGGTCCTCTCACAGGATGTAACCCATAACAGTTTTTTTTTCTCCTAACTGCCCACTTATTGCTAGTTAATAGGAAGCACATCTTAGGACCCTAGTGGAAATAAGTCACTTTGTCTGACTTTTTGGGTTATCCTAGGTAATTTATACATTGTACTTTTTTTTACAACAAACCAGCCGTATACCACCGAGGCACGGTGACCCAAAAATTTTGTAATTGTACTTATGTATACTTTTTGTCATATTTAACACATGGGCCACTGAGGCAGGGTGACCCACAGGGGCAGGGTGACCCACCGAGGCAGGGTGACCCACCGAGGCAGGGTGACCCACCGAGGCAGGGTGACCCACCGAGGCAGGGTGACCCACCGAGGCAGGGTGACCCACCGAGGCAGGGTGACCCTTAACAAGAAGAAACGAAAGTTTTTCCTTTTAAATTTAGTAATGTATACAGATGAACAAGGAGGCTTTAGGAAAGCTAGGGGGTGTGTAGACCAGGGGTTTACAGCGAAACATATAGGTGAACAGTATTTAGATAAGGGTAAAGAGGTTTTTGTGGCATTTATGGATTTGGAAAAGGAGTATGACAGGGTGGATAGGGGGGCAATGTGGCAGATGTTACAGGTGTATGAAATAGGAGGTAGGTTACTGAAAGCAGTGAAGAGTTTTTACAAGGAAAGTGAGGCTCAGGTTAGAGTATGTAGGAGAGAGGGAGATTATTTCCCAGTAAAAGTAGGATTTAGACAGGGATGTGTGATGTCACCATGGTTCTTCAACATACAGTGGACCCCCGGTTTACGTAATTAATTCGTTCCGGAATCCTGTTCAAGTGCCGTTACCAAACGAATTTGTTCCTATAAGGAATAATGTAAATTAGATTAGTCCTTTTAGACCCCAAAAATACACTTACAGAAGCACTTACAAAAATACACTTACATAATTGTTCGAGTTTGGAGCAGTACGTAAACTGGGGTCCACTGTCTTTATAGATGGAGTTGTAAGAGAAGTGAATGTGTGGGTCTTGGCAAGAGGTGTGGGGTTAAAAGATAAAGAATCTAACACAAAGTGGAAGTTTTCACTGTTGCTCTTTGCTGATGACACTGTGCTTTTGGGAGATTCTGAAGAGAAGTTGCAGAGGTTGGTGGATGAGTTTGGTAGGGTATGTAAAAGAAGAAAATTAAAAGTGAATATAGGAAAGAGTAAGGTGATGAGGATAACAAAAAGATTAGGTGACAAAAGATTGGACATCAGATTGGAGGGAGAGAGTATGGAGGAGGTGAATGTATTCAGATATTTAGGAGTGGATGTGTCAGCAGATGGGTCTATGAAGGATGAGGTAAATCATAGAATTGGTGAGGGGAAAAGCGTTAGTGGTGCACTTAGAAGTCTGTGGAGACAAAGAACTTTTTCCATGGAAGCAAAGAGGGGAATGGATGAGAGTATAGTTATACCAACACTCTTATATTGGTATGAAGCATAGGTGGTGAATGTTGCAACAAGGAGAAGGCTGAAGGCAGTGGAGATGTCATGTCTGAAGGCAATGTGTGGTGTGAATATAATTCAGAGAATTCATAGTTTGGAAATTAGGAGGAGGTGCGGGATTACCAAAACCATTATCCAGAGGGCTGAGGAGGGATTGTTGAGGTGGTTTGGACATGTAGAAAGGATGGAAAAAAATAGAATGACTTAGAGAGTGTATAAATCTGTTGTGGAGGGAAGGCGGGGTAGGGGTCGGCCTAGGAAAGGTTGGAGGGAGGTGGTAAATGGAATTCCAGCAAGCATGCGTGAGCATATTTGATAGGAGTGAATGGAGACAAATGGTTTTCATTATTTGACATGCTGTTGGAATGTGAGCAAGGTAACATTTATGAAGGGATTCAGGGAAACCGGCAGGCCGGAGTCCTGGAGATGGGAAGTACAGTGTCTGCACTCTGAAGGAGGGGTGTTAATGTTGCAGTTTTATAACTGTAGTGTAAGCATGCCTCTGGCAAGACAGTGATGGAGTGAATGATGAAAGTTTTTCTTTTTCAGGCCAAACATGCCTTGGGGGGAGATGGCCGATGTGTTAATAATATAATAAAAATATACAGAAGGGGTTACTAGCACCTTGCTCCCGGCATTTTAGTCTCCACTTTCCCATGGATAACTTACGTGTACCTGTACCTAAATAAACTTACTTGCCCATACATCCACCTCATCCAGGATACAATGCAGATACTTAGTTGTGAGCCATTAGTGCCACCACTGCTGTTAATTTATATAGTGCTTCTCATTGTTACCCTCCATGGTGAATTGGAGATGGAGAAATGGTAGTTATATTTTTGCTGATTTTTTCCTTGTACTGTACCTACCCCAAAACTCATAGACCCTGTTGCTGTGTGATGTTACCTTGTTTTAAATTAGTTTGGCCCAATGGAAATAAGTTACTGTGACTTTCTTTTGGGTTATCCTAGGTTCCCTGCACATATGCTGGTTTTTTTTTTTTTTTTTCAACAAGTCGGCCATCTCCCACCAAGGCAGGGTGACCCAAAAAGAAAATACTTTCATCATCATTCAACACTTACACCTTACTCATACATAATCACTGTCTTTACAGAGGCGCTCAGATACGACAGCTGAGAATAAGTCCCTCCCAACTGTCACTATCCCAGAGCCCCCCTTCAAAGTGCAGGCATTGTACTTCCCATTTCAAGGACTCAAGTCCAACTAAATCAATTAACTGGTTTCCCTGAATCCCTTCACAAAATATTACCCTGCTCACACTCCAACAGCTTGTCAGGTCTCAAAAACCATTCGTCTCCATTCACTCCAATCTAACATGCTCACACATGCTTGCTGGAAGTCCAAGCCCCTTGCCCACAAAACCTCCTTTACCCCTCCCTCCAACCTTTTCGAGGACGACCCCTACCCCCGCCTTCCTTCCCCTACAGATTTATAAGCTTTCCAAGCCATTCTACTTTGATCCATTCTCACTAAATGACCAAACCACCTCAACAACCCCTCTTCAGCCCTCTGACAAATACTTTTAGTAACTCAACACCTCCTCCTAATTTCCACACTCCGAATTTTCTGCATAATATTTACACCACACATTGCCCTTAGACAGGACATCTCCACTGCCTCCAGCCGCCTCCTGCTGCAGCATTTGCAACCCATGCTTCACACCCATATAAGAGTGTTGGTACCACTATACTTTTGTACATTCCCTTTTTTGCCTCCATGGATAACGTTTTTTTGTCTCCACAGATACCTCAACGCACCACTCGCCTTTTTTCCTTCATCAATTCTATGGTTAACCTCATCCTTCATAAACCCATCCGCTGACAAGTCAACTCCCAAATATCTGAAAACATTCACTTCTTCCATAATCCCTCTCTCCAATGTGATATCCAATTTTTCTTTATTTAAATCGTTTGATACCCTCATCACCTTACTCTTATCTATGTTCACTTTCAACTTTCTACCTTTACACACCCTCCCAAATTCGTCCATTAACCTTTGCAACTTTTCTTTAGAATCTCCCATAAGCACAGTATCATCAGCAAAAAGTAACTGTGTCAACTCCCATTTTGCATTTAATTCCCCATAATTTAATCCTACTCTCCCCAACACCCTAGCATTTACTTCTTTACAACCCCATCTATAAATATATTAAACAACCATGGTGACATTACACATCCCTGTCTAAGACCTACTTTTACCAGGAGTAATCTCCCTCTCCTACACACCCTAACCTGAGCCTCACTATCCTCATAAAAACTCTTTACAGCATTCAGTAACTTACTACCTATTCCATACACTTGCAACATTTGCCACATTGCTCCCCCTATCCACTCTATCATATGCCTTTTCTAAATCCATAAATGCAATGAAAACGTCCCTACCTTTATCTAAATACTGTTCACATATATGCTTCAATGTAAACACTTGATCTACACATCCCCTACCCACTCTAAAGCCTCCTGCAATCCTACTCTCTGTCTTACCTCTAATTCTTTCAATAATAACCCTGCCATACACTTTACCTGGTATACTCAGTAAACTTTCTTTCAACACGTCGGCCGTTTTCCACTGAAGCGGGGTGGCCCAAATGAAAAACGAAAGTTTCTCCTTTTACATTTAGTAATGTATACAAGAGAAGGGGTTACTAGCCCCTTGCTCCCGGCATTTTAGTCGCCTCTTATGACACGCATGGCTTACGGAGGAAGAATTCTGTTCCACTTCCCCATGGAGATAAGAGGAAATAAGAACAAGAACTAGTAAGAAAATAAAAGATAACCCAGAGGGGTGTGTATATATATATATATACAGTGGACCCCCAGTTAACGGTTATAATTCATTCCAGAATGCTATTTGAGTGCCATTACGAACGAATTTATCCCCATAAGGAATAATGTAAAGTAGATTAGTCCTTTTAGACCCCCAAAAATACACTTACAAAAGCACTTACAAAAATACACTTACATAATTGTTGGAGTTGGGAGCAGTACGTAAACCGGGGGTCCACTGTATATGCTTGTACATGAATGTGTAGTGTGACCTAAGTGTAAGTAGAAGTAACAAGACATACCTGAAATCTTGCATGTTTATGAGACAGAAAAAAGACACCAGCAATCCTACCATCATGTAAAACAATTACAGGCTTTTGTTTTAGACTCACTTGGCAGGATGGTAGTACCTCCCTGTGCTGTTGCTGTCTACCAACCTACTACCTAGAACTCAGTAAACTTCTTCCCCTATAATTCTTACAATCTCTTTCATCCCCCTTCCCTTTATATAAAGGAACTATACATGCTCTCTGCTAATCCCTAGGTACCTTTCCCTCTTTCATACATTTATTAAACAAAAATACCAAACACTCAACACTATATTCCCCCCTGCTTTTAACATTTCTGTCATGATCACATCAGTTCCAACTGCTTTACCCCCTTTCATTCTAAGTAATGCCTCACGCACCTCCCCCACACTCACATCCTGCTCTTCTTCACTCCTAAACGATGTTACACCTCCCTGGCCAGTGCATGAAATTACCGCCTCCCTTTTTTCATCGACATTTAAAAGTTCCTCAAAATATTCCCGCCATCTACTCAATACCTCCAGCTCCCCATCTCCTAACTCCCCTACTCTGTTTTTAACTGACAAATCCATTCGTTCCCTAGGCTTTCTTAACTTGTTTATCTCACTCCAAAAATTTTCTTGTTTTCAGCAAAATTTAAAGAGACCTCTCCACCCTTTCATCTTTCCTTTGAATACTCTCTACGTACTCTTCACCTTTCTTACTCTCATATACTCTGCTCTTCTATTAACACTTCTGTTTTGTAAAAACCTCTCCAACTGCTTTACCCCCTTTTATCACACTATTTACTTCATCATTGCACCACTCACTCATCTTTCCTTCTGCACCCACCCTCCTATAGCCACAGACTTCTGCCCCACATTCTAATACTACATTTTTAAAACTATCCCAACTCTCTTCAACCCCCCCACTACTCATACTTGCACTAGCCCACCTTTCTGCCAATAGTTGCTTATAACTCACCCTAACTTCCTCCTCCCTTAGTTTATACACTTTTACCTCTCTCTTACTTGCTGTTGCCCTTTTCTTTTTGTCCCATCTACCTTTTACTCTAACTGTAGCTACAACTAAATAATGATCCGATATATCCGTTGCCCCTCTCTAAACATGTATATCCTGAAGCCTACCCATCAACCTTTTATCCACCAATACATAATCTAACAAACTACTTTCATTACGTGCTATATCATACCTTGTATACTTATTTATCCTCTTTTTCATAAAATATGTATTATTTATTACCAAACCTCTTTCTACACATAGCTCAATTAACGGTTCCCCATTTACATTTACCCCTGGTACCCCAAATTTACCTACTACTCCCTCCACAACATTTTTACCCACTTTAACATTGAGATCCCCAACCACAAGTACTCTCTCACTTGGTTCAAAACTCCCCACGCACTCACTCAACATTTCCCAAAATCTCTCTCTCTCTCCTCTACACTTCTCTCTTCTCCAGGTGCATAAACACTTACTATAACCCTCTACATCAATAACTCATCTCAGACCACTAATAACTCAACAAAAGACAGCAGTTTGAATGATAACAAATTCTCACTCCAGGCAACATACTCCACCAATATTCAAAAACCTAAACTTACTCACCATACAAGACATCCATACTTTTTACTGTGCCTATTACATACATAGAACACTCTATGCAAATATTAACCCACCACTCAAACTTCTCCTTACTAATTTTAACAGGACACATGACCATAACACTAGACACAGATCATCCTCGATGTTCCCGTGTCCACCTAACACTATGTAAAAACTCAATGCATATAAAAGGCACAAAATTTGGAATTCATTACCTATCATTGCCAAAGAAACCCTACCTGTACCCCAATTCAAAACGATGCTAAAAACCACCTTCTCACCCAAAGCTAATTGCTCCATATCAAACATTCCCAGCAAAGTAGAATAATCACTTTAAAGTAAAACCTGACTTATCAATTCAATGTAATGTATGAATGAACGAATGAATGAATGTAAAACCTGTTATGAATAATACATACTTAGCTAATTATTCCCACAACACTTACATTATAATGACCACGTAAACTAACTGCAATGCAATTAATTGTTTTAAATTGTTATCTCACTCAATTAGTTGCATTGCTACAATAAATTGCTACAATTAATTGATATGTTCAACCTATATTCAAACTTTATAACTTAGATATGCAACTTTACTTATTTTATAAA
>WNWK01039769.1:0-17294 GCA_009830355.1 Cherax destructor
TTATTTACTCTTATGTATTTATGTGTACCTGTGTGACAGAGCCAGCCAGCTGGTCAGCCTGCCAGCCAGCCAGCCAGCCTTCCCCACTGTCTTTCCCACCCCACTGTCTTCCCCACTGCCTTCCCCACCCACCCCACTGTCTTCCCCACCCACCCCACTGTCTTTCCCACCCCACTGTCATCCCCACCCACCCCACTGTCTTCCCCACCTTCCCACTCCCCACTGCCTTCCCCACTCCCCACTTCACCCACTGTATTCCCACCCACCCCACTGTCTTCCCACTCCCCCACTGCTTTCCCTACCACTCACACTGCGGGAGTGAGGTATTACTTACCACTTGGCTTGGTGACAAGGTGCACTGAATTACCACTCCCACAATGCAATGTGGGTGGATAGATTTTTTCCTACTGCGCACACTTATCACATAGACCCATTCTATCATATGTAGGCTTACCAGCTTTCTCCCCTCGATTTGAAGCCGCTAGAATTTACGCGTACTAGTACGGCACCAACCCCTGCTTGTAAAACGTACTAGTACGGCACCGACCCAAAGGGTTAATAACTCTCCTCTCCTATTTTTAACTGTCAAATCCATTTGTTCTCTAGGCTTCCTCAACTTATTAATCTCATTCCAAAACTTTTTCTTATTTTCAACAAAATTTGCTGATAACATCTCACCCACTCTCTCATCTGCTCTCTTTTTACATTGCTTCACCACTCTTTTAACCTCTCTTTTCTCTCCATATACTCTTCCCTCCTTGCATCACTTCTACTTTGTAAAACCTCTCATATGCTAACTTTTTCTCCCTTACTACTCTCTTTACATCATCATTCCACCAATCGCTCCTCTTCCCTCCGCACCCACTCGCCTGTAACCACAAACTTCTGCTGAACACTCTAACACTACATTTTTAAATCTACCCCATACATTTCGACCCCATTGCCTACACTCTCACTAGCCCATCTATCCTCCAATAGTTGTTTATATCTTACCCTAACTGCCTCCTCTTTTAGTTTATAAACCTTCACCTCTCTTTTACTTACTGATTCTATTTTCCTTGTATCCCATCTACCTTTTACTCCCACTGTAGCTATAACTAAAAAGTGATCTGATATATCTGTAGCCCCTCTATAAACATGTACATCCTGAAGTCTACTCAACAGTCTTTTATCTACCAATACATAGTCCAACAAACTACTGTCATTACGCCCTACATCATATCTTGTATACTTATTTATCCTCTTTTTCTTAAAATATGTATTACCTATAACTAAACCCCTTTCTATACAAAGTTCAATCAAAGGGCTCCCATTATCATTTACACCTGGCACCCCAAACTTACCTACTACACCCTCTCTGCATGTTTCTCCCACTTTAGCATTTAGGTCCCCTACCACAATTACTCTCTCATTTGGTTCAAAAGTTCCTATACATTCGCTTAACATCTCCCAAAATCTCTCTCTCTCCTCTACACTCCTCTCTTCTCCAGGTGCATACACGCTTATTATGACCCACTTTTCGCATCCGACCCTTATTTTAATCCACATAATCCTTGAATTTACACATTTATATTCCCTCTTTTCCTTCCATAACTGATCCTTCAACATTATTGCTACCCCTTCCTTAGCTCTAACTCTCTCAGATACTCCTGACTTAATCCCATTTATTTCTCCCCACTGAAACTCGCCTACCCCCTTCAGCTTTGTTTCGCTTAGGGCCAGGACATCCAACTTCTTTTCATTCATAACATCGGCAATCATCTCTTTCTTATCATCCGCACTACATCCACGCACATTCAGACAACCCAATTTTATAAAGTTTTTCTTCTTCTCGTTTTTAGTAGATTTGTACAGGAGAAGGGGTTACTAGCCCATTGCTCCCGGCATCTTAGTCGCCTCATACGACACGCATGGCTTACGGAGGAAAGATTCTTTTCCACTTCCCCATGGACAATAGAGAAAATAAAAAGAACAAGAGCTATTAAGAAAAAGAAGAAAAACCTAGATGTGTGTATGTATATATATGCATGTGTATGCTAGTGTAGTGTGACCTAAAGTGTAAGTAGAAGTAGCTAGATATACCTGTTATCCAGAAATAAAGGATTTGAATTTGAATTTGAATTTGAATGAGATGTTTTAATCTATTGTTTATCCATTTGGGATCATTTTTGTTACATCTAATTCCCCTACTCGGAACAAAAGTTGTCTGGGTAGCTAGAACTATGCTCTGAAATACAGTCATCCTTTGGTTTTCAATTGTCTCAGTTTTCACCGATTTTGGTTTTCAATCACTTTTTTCATGGAAAAATTGTCTCAGTTTTCACCGATTGTCTCAGTTTTCACTGATGGTACGGAACCTGTCCACCAGTGCCCCGCACATACAAAGCCCGCTAGACCGCCACCCACGCACATTGTCACGCAGTGTAGCATTGTTTATGCTTGAGTGAACATCATCCCAGGAGTTCATACAAAACATTTATTAACAATTCTTTGTTTTTGGCCCTTGATTATTGTGTGTGACTACTAAATAAGCTACCATGGGCCCAAAGAAAGCTCCTAGTGCCAGTCCTTTGGTAAAGAAAGTGAGAAACATGATGGAGTTTAAGAGTGTAGCAGGCATGCAGGGAGTGTAGCATGTATGCAGGAGTGTAGCATGTATGCAGGGAGTGTAGGAGGTATGCAGGGAGTGTAGCAGGTATGCAGGGAGTGTAGCAGGCAGGGAGGGAGTGTAGCAGGCAGGGAGGGAGTGTAGCAGGCAGGGAGGGAGTGTAGCAGGCATGCAGGGAAGTGACCCCGGATAAGGACTTGGTACCTAAATTCCTTATGGAAGGGGATTCCCCTTCCAAAAAATAATGTCTCTCTCCTCTCCCCTCCTCCCTCTCTTCCATCCAGCAACATCAGTCTTCATTTGTGCATGTAAATCTATCTTTAAGGCCCCCCATTTTTTTTTTCAAAACTTCTGGGTTTCTGGAACGGATTAATTGAATTTCCATTATTTCTTATGGGGAAAATAGTTTTGGTTTTCTCTGATTTTGGTTTTAGCTGATCCATCTGGAACGGATTAAAATTGAAAACCAAGGGATGACTGTACGTCATATTGGCAACCAGCCCTACCTAACTGACCCATAGTAAGGTCATCCCAATTAAGCCCACCCAGGTAATTTCTGAGCCCCATGAAGTCGGCCAAGCGAAAGTCTGGAACAGAGACTTGATTGCAGTTATCTGGGTAATTCCATGATATATTGAAACTAAGTGATTTGTGATCGCTTTCCCCAAGCTCATCATTAACCTCAAGATTATTAACTAGTGATTCTTTGTTGGCAAGAACCAAGTCAAGCAGGTTGTTTCCTCTAGTTGGTTCTGTCACAAACTGTTTTAAAAAGCAATCCTGAACTGTATCAAGAAAGTCACTAGACTCAAGATTTCCTATCACATTGTTCCAATCAATTTGTCTAAAGTTAAAATCTCCCATTAACACATTTTCATATCTAGACGCCTTGTGAATTTCGTCCCATAGAAGTTTACTGCACTCCTTATCAAGATTTGTGGGCCTGTAAATCACACCCAAGATTAGTTTTTCACGGCCCTCAAGAAGCTGTAACCAAACAGATTCAGTGGCTGACGCTTCTAATTTTATATCTTGTCTAACACAACAGTTTAAATTGTCTCGGACATACTACATCGCTACTCCACCACCCTTCCTGTTGACCCTATCAGTGTCATCTCTCTATCTTTCAGATTGAGCCAGGTCTCTGTTATTGCAATAATATCTATGTTTCCTGCACTTGCAATTAATCTTAGCTCATCTATCTTATTTCTTACACTCCTGCTATTACAACAGGTTAGGTTCCAGGCTACCTCTGTAAAGTGAAACATAGCCTTTTTTAATTACAAATGCATATAAAAGCATAATAACATGTTTTACACTTATCATGTATCAAGTGAACAATAGAGCTAGGCCTAAAAAATACATATATATACAGTGGACCCCCGGTTAACGGCCTGCTCCAAACACTAACAATTATGTAAGTGTATTTTTGTAAGTGCTTTTGTAAGTGTATGTTTAGGGGTCCAAAAGGACTAATCTAATTTACATTATTCCTTATGTTAATAAATTCGTTCGGTAACGGCACTTGAACAGCATTCTGGAACAAATTATGGCCGTTAACCGGGGGTCCACTGTATAGTATACACATTACGTACTTACCTTAAAATATTTTTGTCCTTAGCTTATTGTGAGTGGTGAGTATATTTATTGTAGGAAGTCTGAATAAATGAAGAATGGCTATAATTGAAAGCCACTACATTAGCGAAATGCTGTATAGTGAAGCGCTGTAATGCGAAGTGCTGTGAAGCGAAGCCTGCCTGTACTACAGTACTGTACAGACTTTGATGACTGATGAACATTGGTGTTATCAGTCTCATTATTATGTACTACAGTACTGTACAGACTTTGATGACTGATGAACATTGGTGTTATCAGTCTCATTATTATGTACTACAGTACTGTACAGACTTTGATGACTGATGAACATTGGTGTTATCAGTCTCATTATTATGTACTACAGTACTGTACAGACTTTGATGACTGATGAACATTGGTGTTATCAGTCTCATTATTATGTACTACAGTACTGTACAGACTTCAATGACTGGAGTTATCAGACTAGTAGTAGGACGTGGATGCCCATTAAAGCTGATTGTAAGTTAAATCACAATTATGAAATAATTTTTCCATGATTGTAAAAATAGTCTTCAATTATGGATTTATTGGATTTTGCACATTAAATCACAAAATCATTATATTCATTGTCCTGCAACAATAAAACAATTCTACATTTAATAGACTTTGTATTTTGGTAATCAATTTATCCAGCAGAGCATAACACTAATTGACCATTGTTTCCAAATGTTTTCTGGGCACAGATTTTGTATGCTAAATCTGAAATCGGTTAAATCATAGTCCTGTAAATTTTGGTTTGACTGGACTGTATACTGAAGTGATCACAATCAGAATGGTATGAATTTAACCTAAACAATATTGTGTTGTAGTGTTGTGTCTGCTTAGAACTTACCACTCTTCAATAGTATAGGTTACTTTAATGCTGCTGAAAGACTCTTGATCAAAGGCATAGGAACTACCCTCCTCTTCTTTGGAATTTAATATGTCATGCCCTCTTGTAGTAAGTTGGTACACACACCACTCTGGGAGGTACTACCATCTTATTACATGAGTGTGAAATGAAAGCCCATTAGATATTTTGCTCTGGCAGAATTATTGATCTTTTCTCTGTCTTGAACAGTACAATGGAACCTCGGTACTTGAACTTAATTCATTTCAGAAGGCTGTTCAAGTGCCGATCAGTTCGAGTATTGAACAAATTCTTCCCAACCAATTTCCTTTTGGTTGGCTGTTATCACTAATCTTCGTAGGCCCCATGGTGACTTATTTATACAATTAATATAAAAAAAGGCCAAAAATTGTGAAGAAACACAAAATAGTTTACAGCGAAGTTCTGGCAGGTCGTGTTTGTTTGGTCGAGTGCTGAGCTTTGTTTGAGTAGGGAGTTGTTCGAGTACCTTTTACTTACAGTAAGTATATATCTACCTGTACAGTGGGCCCCCGGATTTTGTGATTAATCTGTTCCAGAGGGCTTAACTTAAACCTAAAATAACTTAATCCGAATATTTTCCCCATAAGAAATAATGGAAATTCAATTAATCCGTTTCAGACACCCAAAAGTATTAAAATAAATATTGTTTCCACATTAAATTACACAGAAAAAAATGAGATATAAAGTACATAAAACAGTAATAACTTGACACTTACCTTTATTGAAGAGTTGTTGATGTGTGGAAGATGGAAGGAGGGGAGAGGAAGGAGTACAGTGGACCCCCGAGTAACGTAAAAGCTTCATTCCAGAAGCCTGCTCAAGTGCCATTACTGAACGAGTTTACTCCCTTAAGAAAAAATGTCAAGTAGGTTAGTCCATTTCAGACCCCAAAAATACACTTACAAAAGCACTTACAATATTATATTTACATAATTGTACGATTTCCGTGGTGTACGTAACTCGGGGGTCCACTGTAGTTGCTAGTGTTTGGAAGGGGAATCCCCTTCCATTAACACTTCAGGTACCAAGTCCTCTTCCTGGGTTACTTCTCTTCTTTGTTTTTTAATGCCACTAGGACCAGCTTGAGAGTCACTGGACCCCTGTTGCTCAAAAAAGTGTTCCAGAGAGTTCTGTTTCTGGCGAATGTTTGGAATTGTGCCGGCGACAGGGGTGTGTATTTGTGGACAGAACAAGATAGTTCTTCAAAATGACACTAATATAAACTCTATGGTTTATTTATCTATCACACTTCATCTAATATGACATAATAAACAATATTAATAATATAGAAACATGACATATACTCTAGAATGAATAAAATGTCATTACGAATGTGAGGACTGGTGTTCATGTTGTTTGTTGTTGGGTGTATAAGGGCCACTGAAAGATACGCCTTAAATAGTGATGGCCACTAGACACGGCGGTGTTGTCAGTCGCCCTATATAACTCCAACAACATTGGAGGAGTTACGTTTCGTGTCGTCATTTTTCTATTGATTAATGGCTTAACTTACTTGCTACACTGTTAATGCTACACTTTATCGCTGGCAGGCACTATAACCTTTATCAACTCCTGCTGTTTTAGTATCATAACATATCGTAGAATCACTGAATCACTTAAGACATTCTCCCTAGTGCCAGCCCTTTACCAAAGGGCTGGCACTAGGAGCTTTCTTTGGCCCCATGGTGGCTTATTTAGCAGTTGCAAGCACTAAAAACAATGGAATAATGACAAAATGTATGGTATGAATGAGTGGGTGGCGGTCACTTGCTGGTAAACAATGGCACACTGACTCTGGAGGGAGCATTGTGCCATCCCAGAGCACGTGTACGCGTCCAAGACGAATAGCGTTTTCCGAGCGGATCATTATTTACTGAACCATTATTTTTACGGAAAAATGTATCGTCTTCCGAATTTATCGTTATCCGATGGCAACGAAATCCGGGGCCCACTGTACTTTCCTGTATGTTCCTTAATACCAGTAATTCATTATTTTTTTTAACACACTGGCTGCCTCCCACTTAGGCAGCCAGTGACCCGAGAAAGAAGAAATGAATGTTTTTCTTCTTACTTTCTTGCAGTCATGGTACTGTTGTGTACTTTCTTGCAGCCATATTATTGTTACTTTTTTGCAGTCATGGTAATGTTACTTTTTTGCAGCCATATTATTGTTACTTTCGATAATTCAAGTTTTGTTAATAATATTTCTTGCTTGCAGGTTATATATGAGCATCTGGGTTTACTTCTAGCCACACTTATTACATTGGATGAAGTTATAATTAGCAATTCAGTGTTACATGAGCACTGGGGAGCTTACCGGCGCTTGGTGCGCTCGGCCGGCTCAGACCAGAACAGGTTTGGCCAGGATAAAGCTGTGTTACAACCACTCGAGAAGATGCTGACTGATGTTGAAAATCTTGTCATGCAAGGAACGATGTTTTCGGTATGAAATCTTGATTTGTGTGTTTGCTAGTTTTGGAAATAATGCTTGACACCGAATAGTAATTGAATCCACATATAAAGATTTTATTTCTTTGCAATGTTTACAGTGTGTGATTACAATCATTCTGGAGCATTTCGGGCAGACTAAACCTAATGCTTACAGACTACTACTTAATGCTTGTGATTTTGAGAGGAGTAAATTTTTATTATACATTTTTTTTTTTTTTTTTTATTAACACATTGGCCGATTCCCACCAAGGCAGGGTGGCCCGAAAAAGAAAAACTTTCATCATCATTCACTCCATCACTGTCTTGCCAGAAGGGTGCTTTACACTACAGTTATAAAACTGCAACATTAACACCCCTCCTTCAGAGTGCCGGCACTGTACTTCCCATCTCCAGAACTCAAGTCCGGCCTGCCGGTTTCCTGAATCCTTCATAAATGTTACTTTGCTCACACTCCAACAGCACGTCAAGTATTAAAACCATATGCCTCCATTCACTCCTATCAAATACGCTCACACATGCTTGCTGGAAGTCCAAGCCCTCGCACACAAAACTTCCTTTACCCCTCCCTCTAACCTTTCCTAGGCCGACCCCTACCCCGCCTTCCCTCCACTACAGATTTATACACTCTCGAAGTCACTCTGTCTCGTTCCATTCTCTCTACATGTCCAAACCACCTCAACAACCCCTCCTCAGCTCTCTGGACAATCGTTTTGGTAATCCCGCACCTCCTCCTAATTTCCAAACTCCGAATTCTCTGCATTATATTCACACCACACATTGACCTCAGACATGACATCTCCACTGCCTCCAGCCTTCTCCTCGTTGCAACATTCATCACCCATGCTTCACACCCATATAAGAGCGTTGGTATAACTATACTCTCATACATTCCCTCTTTACTTCCATGGACAAGGTTCTTTGTCTCCACAGACTCCGAAGTGCTCCACTCACCCTTTTCCCCTCATCAATTCTATGATTCACCTCATCCTTCATAGACCCATCCGCCGACATGTCCACTCCCAAATATCTGAATACATTCACCTCCTCCATACTCTCTCCCTCCAATCTGATATCCAATCTTTTGTCACCTATTCTTTTTGTTATCCTCATCACCTTACTCTTTCCTATATTCACTTTCAATTTTCTTCTTTTACACACCCTACCAAATTCATCCACCAACCTCTGCAACTTCTCTTCAGAATCTCCCAAAGCACAGTGTCATCAGCAAAAGCAACTGTGACAACTCCCACTTTGTATTTGCTTCTTTATCTTTTAGCCCAACACCTCTTGCCAAGACCCTCGCATTCACTTCTCTTACAACCCCATCTATAAATATATTGAACAACCACGGTGACATCACACATCCTTGTCTAAGGCCCACTTTTACTGGGAAATAGTCCCCTTCCCTCCTACACACTCTAACCTGAGCCTCACTATCCTCATAAAAACTCTTCACTGCTTTCAGTAACCTTCCTCCTATTCCATACACCTGCAACATCTGCCACATTGCCCCCTATCTACCCTATCATACGCCTTTTCCAAATCCATAAATGCCACAAAAACATCTTTACCCTTATCCAAATACTGTTCACCTATATGTTTCACTGTAAACACTTGGTCTACACACCCCCTACCTTTCCTAAAGCCCCCTTGTTCATCTGCTATCCTGCTTTCTGTTTTACTCTTAATTCTTTCAATAATAACTCTACCATACACTTTACCAGGTACACTCAACAGACTTATTCCCTATAATTTTTGCACTCTCTTTGTCCCTTTGCCTTTATACAAAGGAACAATACACGCTCTCTGCCAATCCCTAGGTACCTTACCCTCTTCCATACATTTATTAAATAATAGCACCAACCACTCCAAAATTATATCCCCACCTGCTTTTAACATTTCTATCTTTATCCCATCAATCCCAGCTGCCTTACCCCCTTTCATTCTACCCACTGCCTCACGAACTTCCCTACACCCACAACTGGCTCTTCCACACTCCTACAAGATGTTATTCCTCCTTGCCCTACACACGAAATTACAGCTTCCTGTCTTCATCAACATTTAACAAATCCTCAAAATATTCTCTCCATCTTCCCGATACCTCTAACTTCCATTTAATAACTCTCCTCTCCTATTTTTAACTCTCAAATCCATTTGTTCTCTAGGCTTCCTCAACTTATTAATCTCATTCCAAAACTTAATCTTATTTTCAACAAAATTTGCTGATAACATCTCACCCACTCTCTCATCTGCTCTCTTTTACATTGCTTCACCACTCTTTTAACCTCTCTTTTTCTCTCCATATACTCTTCCCTCCTTGCATCACTTCTACTTTGTAAAAACCTCTCATATGCTAACTTTTTCTCCTTACTACTCTTTTTACATCATCATTCCACCAATCGCTCCTCTTCCCTCCCGCACCCACTCGCCTGTAACCACAAACTTCTGCTGAACACTCTAACACTACATTTTTAAATCTACCCCATACATTTTCGACCCCATTGCCTACACTCTCACTAGCCCATCTATCCTCCAATAGTTGTTTATATCTTACCCTAACTGCCTCCTCTTTTAGTTTATAAACCTTCACCTCTTTTTACTTACTGATTCTATTTTCCTTGTATCCCATCTACCTTTTACTCCCACTGTAGCTATAACTAAAAAGTGATCTGATATATCTGTGGCCCCTCTATAAACATGTACATCCTGAAGTCTACTCAACAGTCTTTTATCTACCAATACATAGTCCAACAAACTACTGTCATTACGCCCTACATCATATCTTGTATACTTATTTATCCTCTTTTTCTTAAAATATGTATTACCTATAACTAAACCCCTTTCTATACAAAGTTCAATCAAAGGGCTCCCATTATCATTTACACCTGGCACCCCAAACTTACCTACTACACCCTCTCTGCATGTTTCTCCCACTTTAGCATTTAGGTCCCCTACCACAATTACTCTCTCATTTGGTTCAAAAGTTCCTATACATTCGCTTAACATCTCCCAAAATCTCTCTCCTCTACACTCCTCTCTTCTCCAGGTGCATACACGCTTATTATGACCCACTTTTCGCATCCGACCCTTATTTTAATCCACATAATCCTTGAATTTACACATTCATATTCCCTCTTTTCCTTCCATAACTGATCCTTCAACATTATTGCTACCCCTTCCTTAGCTCTAACTCTCTCAGATACTCCTGACTTAATCCCATTTATTTCTCCCCACTGAACTCAACTATTAAATTTATAGTTGAGATGAAGTATATAAAAAATTACAGTATTACAATTTAGCACAATTTACAATAATGATATTGAAACAGTTTTAAGTTTGAAGTAATGATTAAATAATTGAGCAATCATAAATTATTTAGGAGTTTTTTAAGTAACTGGTATATGTAAAGTATAGTGTTTGTCAGGTTAATTTTGGGTGATGAGGTGATTTCTAAGCAGGGCCTTAAATTGATTTACAGGCAGGGGTCCTTTAGTATGTTCTGGCAATGAATTCCAGATCTTCGGGCCCTTTATGGGCATAGCATTTTTGGATAGGGAGAGATGGACACGAGGAATATCAAAGAGTGATTTGTGTCTTGTCTTGTATTATGGCTGTGTGTTCTGTTGTAGTTATCAAGGAGGAGTTTGAGAGGAGGGTTAATATTGGAGTATAATGTTGTGTGTGTAGTAGGCATAATAATATGTGTGGATGTTGTGTGTGTGTAGTAGGCACAGTAATGTGTGTGGATGTTGTGTGTGTGTAGTTGGCACAATAATGTGTGTGGATGTTGTGTGTGTGTAGTAGGCACAATAATGTGTGTGGATGTTGTGTGTGTGTAGTAGGCACAATAATGTGTGTGGATGTTGTGTGTGTGTAGTAGGCACAATAATGTGTGTGGATGTTGTGTGTGTGTAGTAGGCACAATAATGTGTGTGGATGTTTTGTATCGCAGCTCCTCACTTTATGATGGTTCAACTTACGATATTTGGACTTTACAATGGTTCGATGGTATTGCACATTCACAACTGTACATTTATTGAAAAGATAAACTTGCATTCATTTATTTACTTTACAATACTGGTATTTAGTTACACTAATTATTTATTTACTTATTCCAGGATAGTATGTAGTTGTTTATTTATTATATTTCACTTGAGAATTTTCAAATTACAATGGGTTCATTGCAATATAACCCCATTGTAAATCAAGGACCACCTGTATAATGTTTGAAACATTGTGTTATGTTGGCATATCTACCTTTTATACACAATATAGTTTATAATGTACAAACTTGGGATCATTGCCATTGTGTTTCCTATTTTTTTTTTTTTCAACAAGTCGGTAATCTCCCACTGAGGCAGGGTGACCAAAAAAGAAAGAAAATCCCCAAAAAGAAAATACTTTCATCATCATTCAACACTTTCACCACACTCATACATAATCACTGTCTTTGCAGAGGCGCTCAGATACGACAGCTGAGAATATTCCCTCCCAGCTGTCACTATCCCAGACCCCTCCTTTAAAGTGCAGGCATTGTACTTCCCATTTCCAGGACTCAAGTCCAACTAAATCAATTAACTGGTTTCCCTGAATCCCTTCACAAAATGTTACCCTGCTCACACTCCAACAGCTCGTCAGGTCCCAAAAACCATTTGTCTCCATTCACTCCTATCTAACACGCTCACACATGCTTGCTGAAAATCCAAGCCCTCGCCCACAAAACCTCCTTTACCCCTCCTCCAACCTTTTCTAGGACGACCCTACCCCGCCTTCCTTCCCTACAGATTTATACGCTCTCCAAGTCATTCTACTTTGATCCATTCTCTCTAAATGACCAAACCACCTCAACAACCCCTCTTTAGCCCTCTGACAAATACTTTTAGTAACTCCACACCTTCTCCTAATTTCCACATTCCGAATTTTCTGCATAATATTTACACCACACATTGCCCTTAGACAGGACATCTCAACTGCCTCCAGCCTCCTCCTCGCTGCAGCATTTGCAACCCATGCTTCACACTCATATAAGAGTGTTGGTACCACTATACTTTCGTACATTCCTTCTTTGCCTCCATGGATAACGTTTTTGTCTCCACAGATACGCAACGCACCACTCACCTTTTTCCTTCATCAATTCTATGGTTAACCTCATCCTTCATAAACCCATCCGCTGACACGTCAACTCCCAAATATCTGAAAACATTTACTTCTTCCATAATCCCTCTCTCCAATGTGATATCCAATTTTTCTTTATTTAAATTGTTTGATACCCTCATCACCTTACTCTTATCTATGTTCACTTTTAACTTTCTACCTTTACACACCCTCCCAAACTCGTCCACTAACTTTTGCAACTTTTCTTTAGAATCTCCCATAAGCACAGTATCATCAGCAAAAAGTAACTGTGTCAACTCCCATTTTGCATTTAATTCCCCATAATTTAATCCCACCCCTCTCCCCAACATCCTAGCATTTACTTCTTGTACAACCCCATCTATAAATACAGTGGTACCTCAGTTAACGATTGTCCCCAAACTCTCCTTTTTATGTAAGTTTATTTTTTTAAATGCTTTTGTAAGTGTATTTTTGGGGGTCTAAAAGGACTAGTCTATTTTACATTATTCCTTATGGGGATAAATTTGTTTGGTAATGGCACTTGAACAGCATTCTGGAACGAAAAAATATCGTTAACCGAGGTACCACTATATTAAACAACCATGGTGACATTACACATCCTTGTCTAAGACCTACTTTTACCGGGAAGTAATCTCCCTCTCCTATACACCCTAACCTGAGCCTCAGTATCCTCATAAAAACTCTTTACAGCCTTCAGTAACTTACTACCTATTCCATACACTTGCAACGTTTGCCACATTGCTCCCCTATCCACTCTATCATATGCCTTTTCTAAATCCATAAATGCAATGAAAACTTCTCTACCTTTATCTAAATACTGTTCACATATATGCTTAACTGTAAACACTTGATCTACACATCCCCTACCCACTCTAAAGCCTCCTTGCTCATCTGCAATCCTACTCTCTGTCTTACCTCTAATTCTTTCAATAATAACCCTGCCATACACTTTACCTGGTATACGTGTACTCAGTAAACGTATTCCCCTATAATTCTTACAATCTCTCTTATCCCCCTTCCCTTTATATAAAGGAACTATACATGCTCTCTGCCAATCCCTAGGTACCTTCCCCTCTTTCATACATTTATTAAACAAAAATACCAACCACTCCAACACTATATCCCCCCCTGCTTTTAAAATTTCTGTCATGATCCCGTCAGTTCCAGCTGGTTTACCACCTTTCATTCTACGTAATGCCTCACGCACCTCCCCCACACTCACATTCTGCTTTTCTTCACTCCTAAACGATGTACCTCCCTGGCCAGTACATGAAATTACCGCCTCCCTTTTTTCATCGACATTTAAAAGTTCCTCAAAATATTCCCGCCATCTACCCAATACCTCCAGCTCCCCATCTACTAACTCCCCTACTCTTTTTAACTGATAAATCCATTCGTTCCCTAGGCTTTTTTACCTTGTTTATCTCGCTCCAAATTTTTTTCTTGTTTTCAGCAAAATTTCTTGACAGAGCCTCTCCCATTCTTTCATCTGCTCTTCTTTTGCACTCTCTCACCACTCTCTTCACCTTTCTTTTACTCTCCATATACTCTGCTCTTCTATTAACACTTCTGTTTTGTAAAAACCTCTCATAAGCTACCTTTTTCTCTTTTATCACACCCTTTACTTCTTCATTCCACCACTCCTCTTTCCTCCTGCACCCACCCTCCTATAGCCACAAACTTCTTCCCCACATTCTGATACTGCATTTTTAAAACTATCCCAACTCTCTTCAACCCCCCCACTACTCATACTTGCACTAGCCCACCTTTCTGCCAATAGTTGCTTATATCTCACCCTAACTTCCTCCTCCATTAGTTTATACACTTTACCTCTCTCTACTTGCTGTTGCCATTTTCTTTTTGTCCCATCTACCTTTTACTCTAACTGTAGCTACAACTAAATAATGATCCGATATATCCGTGGCCCCTCTATAAACATGTACATCCTGAAGCCTACCCATTTATCCATTATTCCTATTTATCCATTTAAAAATAACGCAGATGAAAGCCAACAAAATTTAAATAGGACAAAATTCTACTGTAATGAAATGTGTCAATTCTTTCGGTTTGGGAACTATGGTAATTTATTTTTATATAATGTTTGCTGATTCAGTTATATGCACCATCATTTTTGTCCCTTAGTCTGTGATGCGACAGAGTTACGACTGTGACGGACTGACAGTGAGCAGGAACGGTGCGTTACGAGAGGAAATGATGAATGTTATATTAGGCTGGTGCAGCCAGGTGAGGACAAGCTTATAAATGTTTTTGTTCACTATTATAAAGTTTGTCTCTTGGTAGTACGTACTATATACAGTGGTACCCCGGATTTCGTACAGCTCCCAACTCAAACAATTATGTAAGTGTATTTTTGTAAGTGCTTTTGTAAGTTTATTTTTGGGGGTCTGAAACAGACTAATCTAATTTACATTTGTCCTTATGGGAACAAATTTGTTCGGTAACGGCACTCGAACAGCATTCTGGAACAAATAATTGACGAAAACCGGGGTACAACTGTACAAGGTTCCAAGCTAACAAATGAGTGTTTTGTGTTGCAAGTAACAAACATGTTACTTGAATAGTACTCCAAGTAACAAACATGTTGCATGAAGTGGTCCAACTGATCAACATTTTTAGATTTATTGTGTTGCAAGTAACAAACATGTTGCATTTATAGTGTTTGCACTGTGGGGCAGGATTTTGTATTCTGTACACACTCACCACACAGACCCATTCTCTCATATCTAGGTCAAAATTTACAGCTCACAGCTTATCTGAGTGAGCTGAGCTGATGATGATGAACTATGTAAAGAACCCTGAGCTCAATGAGGGACCCTGAGCTCAATTATGGTCCCTGAAATCAATAAGGAACCCTGAGCTCAGTGACAGACACTCAGAGGGTTAATAAAGCTTCACACAGTGTTAGAGCTTTATCATGTTGTCTGTGACTTAATAAAGATGACTTAAGCTCTTCACAGAGTAATATATCACATACTAAAAATAGTAAAAACTGCTATTATTGACTCTTGTAGGTTGTGTTCCTTCATGATGGAGGCAGACAGGCTCTTGATTCAAGAAGTTTGAGCTGCTATTATTGACTCTTGGAGGTTGTGTTCCTTCATGATGGAGGCAGACAGGCTCTTGAGTCAAGAAGCTTGAGCTGCTATTTTGGATGTAATGTAATTACATCTGCAGTGCTGTATGGCTCCTGGGGGTTTAGCACTGCTGAATGTACTTTTACACTGCACAAAGAATCACTGTTAATCTACTGTGTACTGTGAAGATTATTTTAGCACTGCTCATTTCAGGTCAGCACAAGTCACCTGGAGGGTCACTTCTGGTGAAGGGTTCTTGATCCAAGGAACTGGACCTGTGCTCCAATTCCTTGAATCGAGTGTGAATACCTTCCATTACCCTAGACACTGTATGACCTCTATGGGTTTAGTGCTCCCCATAAATAATAATTATATGTAACACTACTACTACTACTACTACTAATAATAATAATAATAATCCTGTGGTAGTAGGTTGGTAGACAGGAACCACCCAGGGAGGTACTACCATCCTGTGGTAGTAGGTTGGTAAACAGCAACCACCCAGGGAGGTACTACCATCCTGTGGTAGTAGGTTGGTAGACAGGAACCACCCAGGGAGGTACTACCATCCTGTGGTAGTAGGTTGGTAAACAGCAACCACCCAGGGAGGTACTACCATCCTGTGGTAGTAGGTTGGTAAACAGCAACCACCCAGGGAGGTACTACCATCCTGTGGTAGTAGGTTGGTAAACAGCAACCACCCAGGGTGGTACTACCGTCTTGTGGTAGTAGGTTGGTAGACAGCATACGCCCAGGGAGGTACTACCATCTTGTGGTAGTAGGTTGGTAAACAGCAACCACCCAGGGAGGTACTACCATTCTGTGGTAGTAGGTTGGTAAACAGCAACTACCCAGGGAGGTACTACCATCCTGTGGTAGTAGGTTGGTAGACAGCAACCACCCAGGGAGGTATTACCGTCCTGTGGTAGTAGGTTGGTAGACAGCAACCGTCCAGGGAGGTACTACCGTCCTGCCAATTGAGTATAAAACAGAAACCTGTAATTGTTTTACATTACCTGGAGTCTACCTGGAGAGAATTCCAGGGGTCAACGCCCCCGCGGCCCGGTCTGCTGACCAGGCCTCCTGTTGGACTCAGAGCCTGATCAACCAGGCTGTTACTGCTGGCTGCACGCAGTCCAACGTACGAACCACAGCCCGGCTGATCAGGTACCGACTTGAGGTGCCTGTCCAGTGCCTGCTTGAAGACAGCCAGGGGCTTGTTGGTAATCCCCCTGATGTATGCTGGGAGGCAGTTGAACAATCTTGGGCCCTCACACTTATTGTGTTGTCCTCAACGTGCTAGTGGCACCCCTGCTCTTCATTGGGGGATGTTACATCGCCTGGCGAGTCTTTTGCTTTCCTACGGAGTGATTTTTGTGTGCAAGTTTGGTACTAAGCCCTCAAGAATTTTCTATGTGATATAATAATGTATCTCTCCCGCCTCGTTTCTAGAGAGTACAGGTTTAGGAACTTCAAGCGTTCCCAGTAGTTGAGGTGG
>WNWK01039770.1:0-17293 GCA_009830355.1 Cherax destructor
TGCCCTGGGATCCCTAATTACCCTGTTGAGTTTTTTGCCCAGCCCCTTGAGGAACTTAGATGCACTTTTTCCCCCATGAGCCTAGGGTCCCCGGGCCTGGGGGAAACAAACATATAATGAGGGGGAAGTTCCCCATTTTTTCCTAGCTTTTGGGACTCCCTGAAGGTGGCAGCTCCCCCTCCTTCCCCCCCCTGGTGTTTTGGGAGATAGGTATCAGGGTAGATGCACATGTGTAGTCCACACCCCCTTTCCCGTCCACGCTTAAAGGGGTGATACCACCCCTAGACATTTTTTAACAGATCTGCATAGGGGGGGTGGCTCCCTTACTGCTGGGCATCCGGCTGTTGTGAGGCTCCTCTTGATAATGTTATTAACCTCTTCATGTCTTGCAATCTTTCCTCGTTCCGACACAAAGACCATGGCCCCCGAATCGGTCTGCTGCTTCACTGCCAAAATACACCTGTGTTCGGCGAGAATAGGGGCGGCAAGTCGAAGGGCAACACCAATGCGGATGGTTCTGTGGGTCGAGGCGTGTGCCCAAGGCGGGAGTTGGGAACAGAAAAAGAAAGTCACCTGCATGAGGAGCTGTCACTGCAAGGAGGGGGGGCTCTACCCTTCCCCTGACACTTTTGGATATATATATATATATATATATATATATATATATATATATAAAATATATATATATATATATATATATATATATATATATATATATATATATATATATATATATATATATATATATATATATATATATTATTATAGGGAAATTAAAACTGGTTAATTTAGAAGAACTCATCAAAAAATTAAGTCCCTAAAATTTTCTCTTATACGTTTAAAGATATTTTTTTTTTTCATTTATGTTAATGTAAGAATTTATAATTTTGTACCAAGAGAAACTTTGAAAACCTCCCTAACCTTATTAAAAAAGGCAATTTAGTTTACCCTAACCCAGCTAAATATATTTTAGATACTTTAAACATTAATTTAATAATAAACAAACACAATGAAATATTTTTTTTCGTTATGTTCAAAAAGTTTTTTTTTTTTTTTTATATTTTATTTAAAACAATATATATATAAAACAGAGCAAAAAAACAAAAAAAAAATAAAAAATGTCTGAAAGGATGAAAATTGATACATTTAGGAAACAAAAAATTCCCAGATTTCATTATCAATACTACATACAAATTGAACTGTAGGACTGACGTCTACAACAACAAGTCTTTATATTTTCTTACTGTACAATATCTCCTTCTGTTCCTCCCCTTTGCTATTGACCCTTTGACATACATTAATTTTTCCACAACAAAGTATATACACCCCAAGGTGTAAATATGTCACCCCTAGGTGTTATTACTCTACACCTCCTCCCCGGGAGTTTACTCTGTTCCCTCCTCGGGCATTATGCTATGCATTAATCCTTACAACAACTTTTAAATGTGATTTTCCCCCCAAACTAATAAGACTACATTTTATACACCAAAATTTTTCCCTTTTTCATCTTCAATACTTCAAAACATAAAATATTCCCTTAAAAATTTTACATTTATGTACTTCTGAAAATCCCCTTTATAATTTATCACCCTTTCCTGCCAAAGCTTCCTGATGTACATACCACAAGGTGTCCACTTTCCCACTACATTTTGTATGCTTTATATTTATACAAAAAACGATATATTTCAACCAAAATTTTTTTATGACACTCGACATATATGTTAATCCATTGTTCATCATAAAGTAATTTTATATGATATGACTTGACATCATCTGTGAAAGTAACCCAATCATCTTTCAAAACCATCTAAACTTCCACTCGTCCCTTTGACCTCAAGCTTCGTAGTTATTATTCTGTATTTTCTGTATATTGTAACAGTAATTCATCCACTCATATCTTGAAACACCATTATTCACATTAACATGTTTGAACCGATTTTTGCAAATTTAAAAATGCGTTAATTCAGCCTTCCTTCCACACTATTTTCACTTAAACAACATCTGGACATAGCACATACGTTATATAATATCTCCACCACACCTATTCTGCTTTATAAAAAGAAAACCTTCTTTTTTCCCCACTTTAATGAATTAAAGTCGTCTATTTTGTCCGTCTATTTTATTAATTTACCAACATCACATACACTATCCTTACCCCCTCTGGTCACCCATCCGTCCCCCTTTGGGCATTAAAATTATTTTTTGTCACGTCATCCTTTCCCCCTCCCCCTTATTTCCCCCACTATCTTAATTCCCACATACTTCTGCCTACACTCCCCCCCCCAGTAAAACCCCTATTTCCTTTCCCTACTCCCCAAAACCATTCCGTTTGTACCACCACCCAGCTCCCCCTCCCCTCCCTACTTTCTCCCTTAATTCCCCCTAGTGTCAACCCCTTTTTACATTCATTATTTCCTTGCTTCCACTAAGTCCCTTAAACTCATTTCTTTGTATTGCCCCGGGGCCCCCTCCCATCTCCCCCTAACATCTTTTCCCTATTTCTTGTTGAAACCATACTTGCTGCAAGCCCCCTAAGCCCCCTTACCCCCGTGGTTTTAAACCCTTCCATGACACGCACCACATAGTAAACCATTAAATTGCTTTAAACCCCTTTCCCAAACCTGTTGATAAATACCATTTATACCCAAACTTATTGCCCTTAATCTGTTATCCACCCCCCCCAATTTTTCTTAATACCCTACCCATCCTTTCCCCGTACCCGCCCTAAATCCTCAAAAAAATATATTGCATGATCCCCGTCTCCTGCACCCCACACCTTCACAACCCCCGTCCAATATGCCCATCCTAAATAAAGCTGTTTTTCCGTGCCCCCGCTCCATGTAAGAATCTATACATAAGTTCCCGGTCTCTGGTTTCCCAATAACAAACTTTTTGAACCCCCTTCCATATATTCCCCCAACTCATAGGGTATTCCCCACACCTTCTTCCACACTTTTACCCCATCCAAGTTTCTCCATATCATTTGCAGTTAACTTATGGGCTTTTTTTACCCTTTTATTTTCGCAAGGGGAATCCCAACATTGCCCCAAACTCTTGCCTCCCACCACCACCTAATTCTTCTGCCCTTTTACCCCCCGACCTGCCTCTACCCCCCCCCACTTTATAAAACATCTTTTAACAACAAAATATTACTCTACGCTCTACCCTTTTCCCCCAAAACCCCCCCATCTAAACCCCCTATTTCTAACAATCTCTTTCCTAATCCAGGGTTTTTCCCAAAACCCCCCCAGATGTATCAAAAACACTTTAATTCCAGCGTGTGTATGTCTTCTTGCATTAATGGGTATATCACTGCCATGCCAAATCTTACTATTTTCAAGGGAACGCTATCCCCCTCTGCTGTTGTAAGACCCCCTGGTCTCCACCCCTTCATTCTATCCATTGCGATTTTCACTATCCTACCTGAATTTACAGCCGCGCTTCCACTTCATTACTCATATATATTTTCCACATATCTTAATGTTTTCCCACTACTATCCACCCATCCCTTTCTCGCCCAACCTTCCCCACCCATCTACCTACCTCCAATAATCGTGATTTGGCCCCATTTCCCCCTCATTCCCGTTGCTCTAAAAAAAACCCCCTATTACACGTCCTACATTGACCAGCCCCTCTACGTTGCCTCAAAGTACTGTAGTATCGTCCACGTATCCCACTATCCCCTGCTCCTCACTCTCTTCCTCACCCCCTCCCTCCCCTCACCCCCACCCCCCTCCTTTACTAGTCTGAAAATGGGTCTTGCAAACATGCAAATAGACATTGCGACAGAGGGCATCCCTGCCTTAATCCCTTTTCCATTTTCACCATTCTCCCCACAGGCCATTCATCTGCACCCTTATACATCCCCCCGATACACTGTTTCAACCCATCCTACCACTTCCTCCCAAACCCCTGGTGTCGCATATTTACAGCACCTCTCTCCCACACTGTCATATGCCCGTCTCCAATCTAATGCTAATACCCCCTCTATGCTATTCTTTATATACTTTTTAATTCTTTCGTGACCACTTATCTGCTTCTTCCCGGTATCCCACACTGCCCTTCCTCAATCACTCCTCCTAGCACTTTTTCAACCTATTTCCCAATACTTTCGCGAAAATCTTATAATCTGCATTCATCATTGCTAAAGGCCTGTAATTGCTCATTGTCACTCCTGTTCCCCTTTCTTAACCAACACCACCACGCCCATGCATTGATCAGTTCCTAAGCATCCCCTCCTTCATTGTGTTAAAGAGCCATACCAAACATTCCCTTAATACATTCCAATATATCCTATGAAGTCTTTACTATGCCGTTATCCCTGGAGCCTTTCCCTTACTTAACCCCCACCGCCTCCAATATCTCTTCCTCACTAATTGGACCTTCCATATTTACTGTTCCCTCTCCCACCTTTGCAGTTATTCCCTCCAAAATTGTTCTTCTCCTGTTATGCCTACCCCATCACTTCCAATACCTCTCAAACCATTTATCCACGTATACACCCATCGCCTCAGTCGTCCTTAATCTTTGCCCCTGCACATAATTCTCAAACGACTCATCCCTTCTATGCTATTTACTGTCATACCATCCCTTTTTTTTCCTACATTTGCTCAAAACATACTTGAAGGCCTGTCTCCCCCTAAATATCATCCATCCCCGCCTCAAACGACAAACATCAAATCTTTCATTCTGTATCTCTCTCAGCCTTTCTTTCAATCCCCTTATTTTCCTGCACTGCATTAGGTCCATTCCTCTCGGACATCTGGCCAAGAGCCCCCTATGTACTTTTGTAACCAAAAGTCCAACCCGGGCCTCTCCCCAGTCTTGTAAAAAACCTTTTTTACCCACTTTTGCCACTTTTTCCCCCCACACTAGATACTTTCTCCCGACTCAACTGCTTTTCACCCTTTCACCCACAACCTTTCCACCATTGTACAAAACTTGCCTGTTTGTCCTCCCCCCTCAACAATTTCACATTTAATTTCCAGTAACCCTATACCACCAACTGCTCCTTCCCAACAACTTTTACTAGAACACCCCTATGATCTGAAAACCCTACATCTATCGTTTGCACACCTTCAGCCACTACCGATCTGGCCCTATATCCTATCCAACTGGTGCATAATCCTTCGAAGGTATGTGTGCTCCACTCTCTCCCCCCCCACCTACCACGTCCTTCAATCCCACACTATTTAATACATCTCTTAAGACCCCTAACACACAGCCCGCTCCCCCAGGTTCCACATCTCTATTTCTGATAACGCAGTTCCAATCCCCCCACGATCGCTCTCTGGCAACCCTCCTAAGACATATACCAAATATTCTATCCCAAATTTGTCCTTGACCTTCCTGGAAAACTCCGCCGGCATATAAACCCCCACAAAGCATACTCTGACACCACCCATTCCCCATCCACCTTTACTATACGACCCCCACACTCCTCCCATGCAATAAATGAAAAGGGTTGACACCTTTATCACTACCCAAAATCCACCCTTAATCTCCCTGAAGACCCCTTACATCATATCCTTCCAAACGGAAGTCTCTTCCATCCTATAATTATGTTCCTGCAAAAAAACCCCCTTGCACACCATAACGTCTCAATGTCACCTCTACCCACTTCCTTTTAACCCCCTGCCCCCATACCATTTACATTAATAGTTATACACTTGAAAAAAAATGAAGGTTTACCTTTGACCTTGATGCATGCGTCACTTAGTTTTCCCGTGCCTCCTGCTCTGTTTTCACATTTCCACCCTTGGGACCTTCCTTAAATTTTATCCCTCCCCTTTTCCCTCTTTGACGCATCCACCAAGGGCTTTTTGCATGATCTCTGGCAGGTGTTAATACATCCTCTCCATCTGATGATGCTACTGATCTCTTTTGGGATTCCCCGACACTTCCATACCTTGACCACTTTCTTGCTCAGCACTTCCACACAAACCCTCTCACATACTAAACCTTGTTTCCTCGTTCCATCCTCTTCCATTTCAATCCCAGTTCATTGTCTTCCCCCAAGACTCTCCTGCAGCCGTACTTAACTTGGCAAGGTCTCGGATGAGGCTTCCAATACCCCTTCCAAAGACATATTAGGGGTGGCTTCCCTGTACCCTCCTCCTCTTCTGCTGTTTCTCTTTTCTCCTCTGTAGCTATCGTTGGGAGTGTTTGACATGTCCCTGCGCTGCCTCCACTATCTCACTCCATGACCGGGTAGTTGACTCCGCCCCATCGTAGTCGTTTCCTGTCCTTCTGTCCTGCTTGGTCGATTGACCCCTCCTCAAATCGTTCTGCCCTCTCTTTTGGGCAATTTGCTGCTACATGTTCAAAGCCCCATGTACGGACGTCCGCTGTTGACCCACGACGTTACGTACACCTGTGTCCTGAACTCAGGCATTACTACGATGATGGTATAGGTCGCCTGATGGACATCTTCAAGGAATAAGACCCCTCCATGAGTCCTTCAAAGGGTCCTCATGCCACTTTCCCACATTTGCAGCATGTACAATCCCATATTCCTTGAAGACTTCCATTAGATCCACTGGATCCGCCTCGAATGGTACGTTTCTCACCTTATCCACGTATAGGACCGGGAGACATCTCTCAACCGCACTCCATACTTGAGTTAACTGCATATACTTGGTCTTGATACTTGTCTACCAACCTTTCATACTGCTGTGTTGACGACAGTTTCACGATACCCTGGTTAGTCCATTTAAGGCTACACCATATAGGTCACCTATGTCAATCTTGTATGTATCCTTCAACACCATAGGGTAGGATTGTACCGGCTGTGGACGGGTGCAACACGCCCTTTCAATTTCAATACAGACAGTGTTGACGCGACGTCTGGCAGCTGCCGCCATGTTGAAGAAAATAAAGTTTCGTCTCGGCACCACCAGGAGGCAGAGCACCAACGACCGCCCAGTATGGTTGCTGGACGAGGAATGAAGAATGATTTTGGCGAAATTATTGCATACACAAATTTTCACTTGTCTTATATGGCAAGGTGAGCGTTGCTATTTAAGCCAAAATCGCAAGTTTTACCTAATCGGCACGACATATATATATATATATATATATATATATATATATATATATATATATATATATATATATATATATATATATATATATATATATATATATATATACAGTTATTTATTTGCTGTGAATGGCCTAACTGGACAGAAGACTGGATATTAAAAGGCATCATTCTGGAATGTGGAAAAAGAGCCCACCTTCACTCTCCGTGACCCACCGTGACCCACCCTGACCCACCATCATCCACGGAGGCAACCCATCTATCATGTGCAACACACAAAAATAAATAATTCGATATTACCACTGGACAAAGACAATGGTAATTTGCAGTGAATCTCCACGCTGTCTATCTATCCGTCTATCTATCCATCTATCAATCCATCTATCTATCCATCTATCTATCTACGGGGTACATAGCTCTGGGGTTATGAAGGACAGCCAGGATATAAAACACCACTTCCTCTCCACTCAACATTCAACACATCCTTCAATGTTTTTCACTTGCATTTACATATTTCTAGACGTCAGTTTGACTTTGTGTTTTTAGCAGAGAAAATTTGTTTCTTCCTGCTTTGGCTCCTCCTCTTTCTGTTCTTCCTCCTCCTGCTCCTCATCCTGCTCCCCTCCTACTCTTCCTGTCCCTTCTTCTTTCCTGTTACTCCTCTTCTTATTATTATTATCATTATTATTATTATTATTATTATTATTATTATTATTATTATTATTATTATTATTATTATTATTATTATTATTATTATTATTATTATTATTATCATTATTAATCATTATTATTATCATTATCATTACTATTATTATTATTATTAATATTATTTTTAGTTTCCCTTCACACAGTAATACAAAAGTTAGTTCTAATTGGTACAAACATTAATATTAAACTGTTAACAGTAAACACGTTTCTCCAAGATTAACTTGTTAATTTTGCAGAGTTGTTAATCTAAGACCCGCGTCAGGAGAGGCCAGTGCTTGCTATCACCTGCAGCTCACAAGACTGTCATTCCCACGAGCCCCCTGGGGCGGGGAAGATGGCAGACCAAGGTCTAATTCTTACGAGCCCAGTGAGGGCGGGGAATGGGGCTAGGCCTGGGACAGTTGATCCCAGGAAGATGAGGAGGTACTTGTACCTCCTCCCATGGGAGACATAGGTCTCACGACACTCCCAAGGCCGGGTCACCATCTGGAAAAGACCGGGCTGGGAGTACTGGCGAACCAAGAACCACAATAGTGCTAATAATTCTAATGGTTATAACCAGTTATTATTTTTAAAGGGGTGGAGGGGAAGGCCCGTCAGATGACCAAAGCTCCAAGGGCGGGTCATCACCTGACTAAGACCCGAGTCGGAAGCATTTGTCCTGTTTCCTGACAAATCTTACCTACCCTGCAGGTATTATGTAGCTGTAATGCTATTAAATTAGACACATATGCCACACTTGGGTATCTTTATTGAGGAAAACGTTTCGCCACACAGTGGCTTCATCAGTCCAATACAAAGAGAAAGTTGTAAGGAGAGGAGGAGTTTGAGGTAATCAGTCCCTCGGCCTGGAGTCGATATGTTCAGTCCATCAATCTTGAAGCGTACAGCATAGTGCAAATAGAAGTTGCATATATACTGTAGACAGGTGAGACGAAGCAGGTAAAGATACCTGAGTGTTGCATATAGTCTAATTTAACAACTTGTCGGTTGTTTGAACCATTCATCTGCTGAGTTGTAATGATCATCTAGGCTTGAAACTCCATTGCCCAACTAACCATACAGTCTTAATAAAATACTAGAGTCTGCATGACATTGTCATCCACTGAGGACACGGTAAGTCTCCCAAGCGGATACAAACTAAGCCTTCCAGTGGGCCAGAGCCTTCCAGTGGGCCACAGAGCCTTCCAGTGGGCCACAGAGCCTTCCAGTGGGCCAAGATAACAATATGGATATCTAATGAGGACAAATTCAATAACCAGTTATGGAAAAACTGGAGGAAATGAAAGATGTGAACAAATTCATTCCCATAAGAACAAATGTAAATTAGATTAGTCGTTTCAGACCCCCAAAATACACTTACAAAAGCACTTACAAAAAATGCACTTACAAAAGCACTTATAAAAATACATGTTGCATGCAAAGAGTATGTAACCTTTATTCGACATGTTAACACACCCATAGGCTCCCTCCAACCAGCGAACCATCGTTAAGGGTTTGGTGATGAGGGCCCATCATCAAATCAACGACTCGGTTCAGCCAATTAAATGCGAGTTTAACAATGACAAAAGGTGACGTGGTTACCACTCCAGTTTGTCATTGAATTCCTGCATAGAGCTGGTTGTGGAAAGTTGTCTGTCTTTTGGCTGCTGCTTAGCCTAGACAACTGTGGGCGCACTAAACACTACTCCTTTGTATATAGTGTACATAGGTGTAAATATCACTTTGTTATACTTTAGAAGGAAAAGACAAAAGTCTTATATAATCACAATTACTTGGTGAAGGAAAAGATAAAAGTTTGGAATTAATCTAGCTGATTTTTAAAGAAATACAATTTCAATACATCTTCTACTGTGTTTCTTTGCTCCAAGCTTCCTTTTACACTCAGGTTAACAGGCCATTGAACCTGGAGGTTGTAATAGGGTAGCCTGTCCTGGTTTGAGACTTAGAGCAGGAGTTGAGCCTAGAGTTGAAGTTCGCGCAGGAGCTAGTCTTGTATCTAGATAGCTTGTTATCTGCATTGCTTACGCTTTTGCAGCTTCACGAATTTTTGTGTCATTTTGCATTCGCCGCTATGGTCAGCCTGCTATTGTGAGTATTCTGCAATTTGGTTTGTTATTGTGTATCAGCCTTGCTATTGGTGTGTGCATATTGGTTTGTATATGCGTGTCAGCTCTGCTATCGTATGAGTATACTGCAATTCGTCCGTGCATAGAGCTACAGCGTTTAAGTTGGGGGTTAATGCCACCTATTCGAGTCAGACGGTTAGTGTCTGAGTTAACTTGCTAAAGGCCCAAACTATCTCTACAGCGTTGTTGGCGACGCTCGTTCTATTGGTGTTGAATACCAGCGTACCCTTACTGCTGCTTTCAGCTGCGTGATATTATAAGGAGTAAAATACAAACTGAAACTATGGCATATCAGTCTAGTGTTTCTCCCTCACAGGAGCTTTAATCGTAGGTCACCATGAGGTTTCTACAAAATGGGAGAGACAAAACTCCTGAGCAAAACCAGCAAGTCACAGGTGTGGGGTTATCGACAGGTGAGTCTGGTTCACTGGCGCTTGAACTAGCCAGACTCACTTGAACAAAACTAAAGAACAGCGGCATTTGCTAAGGAGGAGTTTGATAGAGAGAAGGAGAGGAGACAATTCCATCAGACTGTAGATGACTTCAATTTGCAAAGGGCAGTACAGTTTGTTCCTCGTTTTGTTGAAGCAGAGCCTGAACAGTTTTTCGAAGCATTTGAAAACCAGGCTCGAGCTTAGGGTGGCCTGAGGTTCATTGGGCGTCACTGGTGATACTGCGTTGTTTGGTAAAGCCCAAGAATTTACTTCAGCCTGGGAAATGCTGATTTTGGTAACTATCGATTGTGAAAACCACTGTTCTTGGGGCTTACTTCATCCTGCCAAGTATAGGAAAGAATTCAAACTGGCAGAAGGCAGTTGGGCGTCTGCTGTTGATTTTTGACAGCAGACCAGGGCTTTTACAAAGTGGTACAAGGCAAGTGGTGTCGCTGATTTTGAAAAATTTGAAGCAGCTCATCTTGGTGGACAACCTGCTGGAGTCTGTTAGTCCAGAGGTTCGAGTGTTTCTAAAAGATCATTCCTTGCCTACGGCATTGGAAGCAGCCAGGTTGGCTGATACTTTTGAAACCAACCGCTCCTTGTCCGAGCGGTCTATCTCTTCCTCAACAGCCTGAGTATGAGCAGAGATCCAAAGAAAAGTTCCTGAGTGGGGAAAAAAGGTCAAGATGAAGGTGAATCCGTCAGCAGTCAACTAAAACACCTGGTGAGCAGCGTTATCCTTCCTGGTCAACCGTGAGCAACATCAAATTACCCAACGAGATGTGAAGGGTAGTATCCAAGTGGCGTAAGCCACAAAATCAATAGTGCCAAAGTTAAAGCTGAGATGGTATGTTATAACTGTGGCAACCTGGCCACATCAGACCCAATTGTCCAAGTAAACCCCAACCATTTGGGAAAATCTCTAATATCCCTAATAATATGTCCCAGGAAGAAGTAGAGAAGGGGATGGCCCCTTACTATAGCTTCTTTTACATATCCCTTCAGGAACATTCAGAGAAAAAGGAAGTTAAAACCTTTAGGATACTGGAGCATATTGCTCACTTTATAAGAGAGGGAGTACTACCCCTTTCTGATCAAACCTCTTTGCAATCCTCATTCTGTTAGAAGCTTTTGGAGGAGCAGATTTTTCGTCCCTTTACATCAAATCTATGTGCAGAGTAAATACTACACTGGGTATTTGACTGTAGGTGTCTCGGAGGGATTTCCATGAAGGATGCAATGCTATTACTGGGTAATAACATTGAGTCTACTAAATGTTAGAACCCATAATGGTTAATTCTTCCCCGATGTTGGCCATAACTCGGGCACGATCCAAAGTGATGTCTGATAAGAATGTTAACTCGTCCTTGGACGACTCTGATCTCGGACTAAACAATTTGTTTTCAGAGAAAACTGGCCAGAGCCTCGTAAATTTAGTGAACAGCCCCAGATCAAGCCTTCCTATTCCAGGGTTGCAGGATTGCCAGATGTCTCTGTTTCCATGCCTGAGGGACTGTCCTTTCGGGAGGAACAACGGAAAGACTCCTCACTAAACTCTGCTTTTGAGGCAGCTATGGGTAAATCCATTGGTCACCCGGTCAAATATCTCTTAAAAAATAATTACTTAGTCTGCACTAAACCCGGTAAGGAGGTGGAGGGGAAAAAACAAGCAGATAAGTTAGTGGTTCCCAGAAAGTTTAGGGTCTCAGATATAAATATAGCCCATAATTCTTCTTTGGGAGGCCATTTGGGAATTACCAAACTCAATCCGAATAACAAAGAATTCTTTGGCCAAAGTTAAGGCAAGATGTAAAGAATCATATTCGCTGTTGTCCAGAATGTCCTTGGGGAAACCTAAAACCATTAACCCGCACCCTCCATCCCATTCCTGTTAATGGAGACCCTTTCTAGAATTGATAATAGATTGTGTGGGTCCAAACCTGCTAAGTCTGGAAATCAGTACTTATTCACAATCATGGATAGAGTAACTAGATACCCAGAAGCAGTTCCCATGCGCAGTATTAACACTAAAGCAATCCTTAAAGCTTTAATAAGTTTATCTCTTGCTTTGGAATTCCTAAAACTATTCAAAGTGATCAAGGTACTAACTTCACTGCCAAAGCATTTAGGGAAGCATTAACTAAGCTAGGAATAGTTCATAACCTATCCACTGCCTATCATCCTCAGTCCCAAGGCCCTTGGAAAGATTCCATCAGACGTTAAAAACAATGATGAGAACATTCTGCTTGCATTTTCCTACAGACTGGGATGAATCACTTCCCGTTGCTATTCGCAATGAGAGAAACTGTGCAAGAGTCTACAGGGTACAGTCCTTTTGAGCTGATATTTGGGCACAATGTACGAGGTCCTCTACGTGTGCTCAAAGAAGGATGGATGGGAGAAGACGCCTCCACAACCAGCTACAACCCTTCTTCAAGGTTGCAGGTAGCACGTCAGTTGGCTAAGGCTAACTTGAAGGCAGCTCAGAATATGATGAAACAGAGGTATGACAGAAACTCAAAATTTCGCTCCTTCCATCCAGGAGATAAGGTGTTGGTACAGGAGCCTATACCTGGCCACACCTTGAAAGCTAGATTTACGGGACCAATGCAAATCGTAAGTAAATTATCTGATGTAAATTATGTGGTATCTCCCTTGACAAGACCTCAAAAGCAAAACTTACCACATTAATCAAATTAAAGCTTTAATACACCAGATAAAGTTCCAGTAATGACTCTGTCCTCTGCCTCTGATGACCCTGACTCTTTGCACTCTGAGATTAATGTAAAGCTTCCAAATTCGGTCCTCCTCAAGGACCCTAAACCTTTAATGTTGGGTTTGACCAAGTCTCAAGTAACTAATTTAACTGCGCTCCTACAGTCTTATCCTGACATTTTTTCGGATGTGCCGAAAAAATGTACATTAGGATATCATGATGTAGATGTTGGAAACTCTAAACCTATTAAACTCTCCCTTACAGAGCTAATCCTGAAAAACAGAAGCTACTTCAACAGGAGGTAGAATTTCTGTTAGAGCATGGGTTAGTGGAGGAGTCATCTAGTCCGTGGGCTTCACCGTGCATCCTTGTTAACAAAGCTGATGGAGGGTTCCAATGTGCACAGATTACCGTAAGGTGATGAGGTCACAATTGCAGATGCCTATCCTCTGCCACGTTTGGATGATGTAATCGACTTTGTGGGTAAGGCTACTTTTGTATCCAAATTGGACCTCCTTAAAGGTTACTATCAAGTACCTTTAACAGATAAGGCGAAGGAAATCTCTGCCTTCGTAATTCCAGGAGGTCATTATCAGTATACAGTGACCCCCTTCGGAATGAAAAACTCTCCTGCATCATTCCAGAGACTTATCCATCAGGCTATTAAAGGACTTGAAGGCACGGCAGCTTACCTAGATGACATAGTTGTTGTGTCGGACACTTGGGACCAACATTGTTTAGGCTTAAGGCTCTATTTGAGACCTTCCAGGTTTTCATTTAACTGTTAATTTATCAAAGTCATCCTTTGGCCAATCTACTATTAATTTTCTGGGCCATGAAGTAGGTAGTGGCAAAGTGGCCCTAAATTTGCAAAATTCTGGCCATTAAAAATTATCCAGTTCCCCCTGACAGGAAATCCCTTCAACGTTTTCTAGGATGGTAGGGTTTTATAGAAGATTCTGTAAAAATTTTGCAGATATTGTTGCACCTCTAACCTCACTTACCAGTCACAAAGTTCCCTTTATTTGGACCCCAGAATGTCAAGATGCATTTACGAAAGCAAAGAGATTACTTTGTACTGCACCCATTCTTGTTGTCTCCAGACTTTTCAAAACCCTTCTCTTTACAGACAGATGCTTGTGAGTCTGGGGTGGGGGCAGTGCTTCTGCAATCTGGGGATGATGGGTTGCAGCCTGTGGCATTTTTCTCTGCCAAATATCAACCACACCAGAGGGCCTACTCTACTATAGAGAAAGAGGGCCTGGCTCTACTTCTGGCATTAGAGCATTTTGATGTCTACGTGGGCCAGTCCTCTCAGGTGGTCTTCATCTACAGCGACCACAACCCTTGGTATACCTGCAGCACATGAAAAACAAAAATACCAGACTCATGCGTTGGAGTATTAGGTTGCAACCCTACAATATAAAATTATACACATTGCTGGAAAATTTAACACAACAGCTGATGTGTTGTCCAGAAGTCATTGTATTTAGTTAGGATGTTTAGGGACTTTGGGTAGAACCAGCCCTTTTTTTCCCTAGTGGTGGGTTTTTTTAGTGGGGTGCCCTGCTACCGACCGCAGGCACCTTGGACCTATGTTAAGCCCTCCCTGTCGGCTGTCTCACTCTTAAGTTTAAAGCTGGACTTATGTCTCGAGAAAAGTTTAGCTTTAACTAATGAGCGGGATGGTAGGGGGGAAAGGCGGTCCCATTATTATAATGTGCCATGGTGGCACTCTACCCATTTGAGGTGGAAGCCTAGTCCTGAGCCCTCTTGGGGTGGGGTGTTGCATGCAAAGAGTATGTAACCTTTATTCGAGCATGTTAACACACCCACATAGGCTCCTCCAACCAGCGAACCATCGTTAAGGTTGGTGATGAGGGCCCCATCATCAAATCAACGACTCGGTTCAGCCAATTAAATGCGAGTTTAACAATGACAAAGGTGATGTGGTTACCACTCGCAGTTTGTCATTGGAATTCCTGCATAGAGCTGGTTGTGGAAAGTTGTCTGTCTTTTGGCTGCTTAGCCTAGACAACTGTGGCGTGCACTAAACACTACTCCTTTGTATATAGTGTACATAGGTGTAAATATCACTTTGTTATACTTGGTGAAGGAAAAGACAAAAGTCTTATATAATCACAATTACTTGGTGAAGGAAAAGATAAAAGTTTGGAATTAATCTAGCTGATTTTTGAAGAAATACAATTTCAATACATCTTCTACTGTGTTTCTTTGCTCCAAGCTTCCTTTACACTCAGGTTAACAGGCCATTGAACCTGAGGTTGTAATAATACACTTACATAATTGTTCGAGTTTGGAGGTGTACGAAAACCGAGGGTCCACTATAAACTAACCACACAATAGAGCGGAAAATTAATATCAAAGACCTGGAAGTGATAATGTCAAAGAATCTCACTTTCAAAGATCAAAACAATGGCATTATCACCACATCTATTACGAAAATGATAGAGTGGATAACGAGAACCCTCAAAACAGGGAATGCCAAGCCCATGATGATACTCTTTGGAAATAAATGGTATAAAATACCGACACAATGGAAAAATAAACACATAAGCAGTATAATGTGATCCTTTATTGACAACGTTTCTCCCACGCAGTGGGCTTTATCGAGTCACGATCTGTTTGTGACTCGATAAAGCCCACTGCGTGGGCGAAACGTTGTCAATAAAGAATCACATTATACTGCTTATGTGTTTATTTTTCCATGACACTCTTTAATTAAGTCACTTGTTCTTTCTAGGCTGGAGTATGGCTGTACACTAACGACCCCTTTCAAGGCAGACTAAAATGCAGATTCGGAGAATACACTTTCACTGCTTGTATAAGGACAGTCACGCATCTTAATCACTGAGAACCATTGAAGTCTTCTTGACCTTCTCTCAATGGAACGCTGGTGAGAAAGATACATCACAATCTACACCTGGAAAATCCTAGAGGGACTAGTCCCAAATCTGCACACAGAAATCACTCCCTATGAAAGCAAAACACTCGGCAATAGATGCAACATTCCTCCAATGAAAAGCAGGGGCGCCACGAGTACACTCAGAGACAACACTATCTAATGTCAGGGGTCCAAGACTGTTCAATTGCCTCCCAGCATACAACAACATCAAGAACAACATTGCCTGGACGAGGTGCAGTCAGTTAGGGCGTTGAGATAAGGGAAGCGAATATAGAGCAGGCTTGGTGGTCGGGTCGGTAGTCGGGAGGGTAGTCGGGAGGGTAGTCGGGAGGGTAGTCGGGAGGGTAGTCGGGAGGGTTGTCGGGAGGGTTGTCGGGAGGGTTGTCGGGAGGGTAGTCGGGGTGGGAGTGGTCTGAGAGACTGGCTGACTGCTCTAATATCTCTCTGCAGTCCAGTTTTTCCTGCCTGTCCTTCAGGTCAAGGAGAATGTTTTGTCCTGACGTCGCCACACTGACGTCCCTACACTGACGTCGCCACACTGACGTCCCTACACTGACGTCGCCAAACTGACGTCCCTACACTGACGTCCCTCACTGAGTCCTACACTGAGTCGCCATTGACGTCCTTACACTGACGTGCCACATTGAGTCCTACATCTGAGTCGCCAATTGAGTCCTACACTGAGTGCTAAATTGAGTCGTCCACTGAGTCCCACATTGACATCACCACACTGACGTCCCTACACTGACGTCGCCACACTGACGTCCCTACACTGACGTCCCTACACTGACGTCCCTACACTGACGTCGCCACACTGACGTCCCTACACTGACGTCGCCACATTGACGTCCATACACTGACGTCGCCAAACTGACGTCGCTCCACTGACGTCCCTACATTGACGCCGCCACACTGACGTCCCTACATTGACGTCGCTACACTGGCGTCCCTACATTGACGTCGCGAAACTGACGTCGCCACACTGACGTCCCTACATTGACGTCGCCACACTGACGTCCCTACATTGACGTCGCTACACTGGCGTCCCTACACTGACGTCCCTACATAGACGTCGCTACAGTGGCGAAGTCTCGCGCTGATGTGCCGTGAAATTAATCGACTAAAGTGTCCTGAACGATGCATTGTGACACTCCTGAGAGATCAGTGCTCCTGTGATCAGAGATTAAGCTCCAAGATCACTGTTGCTGCCACTCAGCATCCTCGCTAACACTGAGATGAATTCACTTACGACCAGCCTAAGATCACTGCTTCTGTCAGATTACCGTAATCTCTCATCTGAAGCTCGCATAGACCCGCAACCCGGATTACTGACGG
>WNWK01039771.1:0-15000 GCA_009830355.1 Cherax destructor
ATTCAGTACATCAGCAATACTTCATGAACTTCATGAATAATTCAGTACATCAGCAATATTTGAACCTGGGAATAATTCAGTACATCACAATAATGAACTTCATGAATAATTCAGTACATGAAATCTTCATCCCCGAGGAATAATTCAGTACATCAGCAATACTTCATAAATTTCGAAATAATTCAGTCCCAGCAATATTTCATAACCGAGGAATAATTCATACCTCAGCAATACTTCATGAACTTCATGAATAATTCAGTACATCAGCAATACTTTGGAAAACCTGAAAAAAATTTTCATACATCAGCAATACTTCATGAACTTCATGAATAATTCAGTAATAGCAATACTTCATGAACCTGGGAATAATTCAGTACATCAGCAATCCCCGTTCATGAATAATTAGAATCAGCAATATTCATGAACCGAGGAATAATTCAGTACATCAGCAATACTTCGAACTTCAGAAATAATTCAGTCCCAGCAATCTTCATAACCCTTTTGGGGAAAAAACCCAGTCTCAGCAATACTTCAGAACTTGAATAATTCAGACATCAGCAATACTTTGGAAAAACCTGAGGAATAATTCAGCCCCCAGCAATATTCCCCGGAACTTGGGGAATAATTCAGTACATCAGCAATTTTTATGTATTTCAGAAACACGTTGTTGTACCCGGGAAATTTTTTTTTTATATTTTATTTATAAAACACATACAGGTACATTAACAACAAACTTTGCAACACTATACAAAACAAAATTATATAGTGACAATGATACAAAGAAAATTTTTGAACCCCCATTGTGGTTTTGGAACAAACCATTAAAAAAACCAACATCATACAGATAAAATATAAAACCCTGTTTTATACAAATAAAACCCGACCACAGGCCACTTTTCCCAAAATTTGTGAACAAAATCCTCTACATAAAACATTTTGCATAAATATTACTGAATTCTAACCTAAGAGGCCATAGGCATTAAGACTGCCATCTTAATTATGTTTAAAACTGTTTTTTACTGTAACATTACATAATAGCAATTATTAAGCTTATCTGATACCACTGTTGTGTTATTATCCAACAAAAAAGGAATAACCATCTAAATGATGGGTTTTCCCATAAAGACTATAAACATATCACTTGTCACATATATTGACAAGGCCAACTAATTTCCTTCCCCTACCCCTATTAGACTATCCTACCTGAATAAACCGTATCCAAACCCCCGAATATATCACCATAAAAATACAAAATTCATAAAACACAAAAAAAAATAAGAACAAAGTACTGCTATACATTCTATGATAGATGATCCCTTAATCATCATAAAAATTTTTTTAAATAACCCCCATACAAAAGATCTTGCATCATTAATTCCAAAACTATAAAAACAGTACAGTATTTCACATTGCCTAACGACAATGATATGATGTATATGAAACGGAGTATACAATAACATTTACAATGACAATGATAATGAAAAAAAACCTTTTGATACCACTAATTTGGGGAAATTACAATAACTCCACAATAAATTTTAATTACCTATTTTGAATCGATAAGAAACATAATATGTACTTTTGGGGAGAACAATTTAAAAAATGCCCCCGACAGCGTCGGGAACTATACCTTCCTGTCTCAAAAACAAACAAAAATTCCCCGCCCCAACACTTCAGAAACCCCCTTGGGGGACTTTTCCCTTGAACCGGTTTTTTTGTCACGTCATTACGTAAAGTCAACCAAAAAAGTTATCCTTATCCTCTATACCTATTCAACACCTTTCCGTCAGCTGTCTTTTCCCGTTGCTCAATAACAAGCATTCCCGCCCGTCGACCCCCCCCCAAAATTCACACTCCCCCGCACCCTAAAACCTCTTCAACACAACACGCCCCCTAAATACTCTGTCTTCCAAAGAATCCAGTCCTTTCCAGCTCTTTTGCATCAAAAAACTTTGCTACTGTTAATGTCCTATACCCTCAGAGAAACTTGATACCCATTTATCTCCATACAATAGCCTTTCCCCACACTTTTAAACAAAAGGCCCCCAAGGCTTTCACCCTACAGTCCCCCCCACCTCTCTCATTCCCCCTAACATAAAGAAATCCGCAATTACATACATAATTGCCCCCCCACTTCTCTCGATACCCCCCCAACATCAAAGTTAAAACCCGTAAAGGGGAAATTTTTTTCCCCCCCCAATCCAATCCCCTTGACAACCATAGCCTCCCCCTCTAAAGACTCAAAAAATATACAGATGATTTTGCTGTCTCCTCATTCCGCACCTCGACATTCATTGCCCCAACCCCCCCCTATATAATTCAGACCTCGATAAAAAATACCAAAAAATTTTAAACCACCCCCGTACCTTAGGAAAAAAAACGGATCTTCCCGAACATCCCCCCCAAACCCCCCCCAATCATAAACGGGGAAAAATTCGTTGACCCTGTACCACCCCCCCTTTCCCCCCGTCCCCAACCTGCCCCCTTCCCTTTTTTGGGCCCCCCCATTGCCAAAAAACTTTTAGCCATGTCCTCACACCCGCAGGTCCCTCCCCTCCACCACTTCCGTACATCCTCCATGCCGCTCCTAAAGTTGACCTCTCACCCCACCCTTCCTTAAAAACACTGTTTCACATAAACTGCTTTCACACGATTTCCAAAAAAAGGGCCCAACCCCCTTTTACCTATCATGACAATTCCTTTGGGACGGCCCCCCATCCCCCACTCCGTAACACTTTCTTTGAATTCCCCCGATGTCGACCACCCCAAGGATACCCCGGGTACATACACCCCATTTTATCAAATGTGTTACCACCCCCACACGTTGCAACAGCGTAAATCCCCGCCCCCAAACCCCTCATTCTACCCAGAGCCCTACCCACCCCCTCCTCAGAATTCACCTCCCCCCACTCTCACATCTGCCATATACACAATTCCACAGATCTTTATTCTATCCACAACATTCCATCCATACACCTTCCCCAAGCCCCCCCACCCACGTACCCACCTCCAATAACTTAGACTTGGCTCCATTAACCCTCATTCCTGTCGCTGCTCCAAAGACCTCTATAATACGTCCCACATTAACCAGCCCTTCTGTTCCACCCACCAATACAGTAGTATCATCCACATACCCCACGATGCCCACACTACCCACCCCCTCTTCCCCTATCTCCCCTCTCCCCTACTCCTTCCTCTATTAACCTATAAAAGGGATCCTGCATGCACGCAAAAGGATCTGAGATATGGGACACCCCTGTCTCAGACCCCTTTCCATCACCACCTGTTTCCCCAACTTACCATTCACCTGTACACACACTTCGCAGAACTATACAATGTCTCAACCCATCCAGCAATTTCCTCCCCAAAACCTTGACTCCTCAATATAATTCCCAACATGCTTCTATTCACACAATCATATGCTTCCTTCCAATCTATTCCCAAGACACCCCTCCCGTCCTACCTTCAATAAAATCCCCTATTCTCCCATGTCCTACACTCATACTTCTTCCAGGTATACCAAACTGCCCCTGATGTATGACTTTGTCAAGCACCTTTTTCATTCTATTCCCTAAAATTTTTGCGAAGATTTTATAATCTCCACACATGAGGGATATCGCCCTGTAATTACCCAAGGTTCTCCCCCCTCCTCCTTTCGGCACCAGAACAACTACCCCCGTCCCCTGCGTCTCCCCTAACCTACCCCCATCCTTCATACAATTAAACAAATGCACTAAACATTCTCTCAACGTTTCCCAATGCACTACATAGAAATCATTTGGTATCCCGTCTAAACCTGGTGCCTTCCCTAGACTTAATCTAGACACTGCCTCCCCCACTTCCTCCTCACTTATACTTCCACCCAACTCCTTACGGTCTTCCTCCCCCAAACGACACAGGATCCTTCCCGAAGGACCTCCCCGGCACTACCCGTCCCTACACTCAATGATAATTTCCTCCCAAACCAATGATCGGCATAATTGCTTATGCCATCCGTTGTCCTGAGCACCTGTCCCACTTCATATCCTCCCACCCTTGTACACACCTCAATCCCATAATCGTGTTACCCTCTGCCTATCTCTAAACCTCTCAACACGCAACCTGACGGTCTATCTCCCCACAACGCCTCCTCAATACCTCCTCTTACTCTGATCGCATCAAAACGATCATTTTGAATATCCCTCAACCTTCCCTTAACCCCTCTATTTCCCATACCTACCAACCCCACCCTCATAGCATTCATTAAGCTGACCCTCCAAATATTTCTGAAGACCAAACTTCCACCTTGCCTCATCTCTTCCTTGATTCCTATAAAAGTCCCTTATTCCCTCCTTTGCACTTTTTCCCACCAGCCCAAAAAATCTTTCTCCTTACCTCTGCTCCTTCTAACCAGAAGGACCCCACCATTCCTCAAACGACCTCCCCTCCCCTCCCCCGCCAGCAAACGCACATTCAACTTCCAATAACCATTGTACCTTCGGACCATTCCATCCCACTCCACCTCTACTAATACACCACGATGGTCAGAAAAACCAATATCAAGCGTTTGCACCCTCCCTACTGTAACGTCTCTTGTTGCATAAACACGATCCAACCGGCTGCATAGCCTCTCCTCACAAAAGTATGCTCCACCCTCCATTCATCACCCCGTACCACACGAACACTCCCACCTCCCTCAGTAAAACACGCAACGCCCCTAATTCACAACCCGCCCTCTAGGTTCTACATCTTTTTCCTGATTATACAATTCCAATCCCCACCCATCAGAGTAATCATAGGCAAACCCCGTAAATGATATGTCAAAACCTCCCTTACAAATTCATCCTTTACACGTCGATTATTGTCAGCTGGCAATATATTCCCATGAAACATACCCGAATGTCGCCCCAATGCCCATCCACCCTCACCACTCTCCCTCCCCCTCCTCCCAAGCTAACAACCGAAAGGGACTGGACTCCTTCACCCCCACAGCCACCCCACCCTTTAATTTCCCCGAGTTACCTGCATACACCTCATAACCTTTCAACCTCAACTCTCGACCACACCTAAAATTATGTTCTTGTATAAAAATTACATCTACGTCATATCGTCTTAACACTACCTCCACCCACCTACGTTTAATTTCTGCCCTTAGGCCATTCACATTAATCGTTAAACACTTGAATACGCCAAAGGGGGCTTTCCTCTGTGCTTCTGCGGGCGGGCCGTGGCACCCTTCCCTAAACCTTTATCTCTAACACTCCTCACTCCCTGATCCCATACCCTCACCTGTGCCCCCACCTTCCCCTTCCGTGCCATCTCTACATATGTTTTCTTACCTGTACGCTGGCCAGGTGTGAGGACATCATCATCTGACACCTCTCCTGCCCTCTTTCTTGATTCTCCCCCTACCTCCATTACATCCGTGTCCCCATTCCTATGCACATCAGCCTCCACTTCCTGCACCTGCAACCTGTCTTCCCCAGCTTCTGGCACGTTCACGTCCTGGTTAAGCCTACCCTCCTCCACCTGTAAGTGTCCTTCAACTCCAGAGGAAATCACCTCCGGATCTTCCAGAAACGTTCTCAACATCTCTTGCAATGGTTGCGATAGGTCCACCTGTAGGTCACCCACCTCTACCAAATCCCCAGACTCATTATCTTTTCCAGGCCCATCGATTGTTGGAGCTTTCAACTCCTCAGGGACGTTACACAACTTTCCCCACACCTTCCCCTACTTCTGCCCCACTGGCCTTTCCCAGTCCTTCCACAATCTCAGGTGTTGACTCCTCCAAGGGGATATGCATCACAGGTACCTGTGTAACCATTGGTCTTGGGGCCATGATGGTGGGACACCCCGCCGCCATGTGATCATATTCCCCACACATACGACATGTCCTACGCTGTCCCGCGTAGGTAACAAACACCTGCGTCCTAAAGGCCTCCAGCAGTACATAGGACGGTATAGGCCTTTTCAAAGTCATTTTCAATGTGAAGGAACCTTCTGGCAACCCAGCATATATTCCTTCAGTCCACCTTCCCATAGTCGTAGAATGCACCACACCATACCTTTCAAAGGCCTCACTGACATCCAATCCAATGGCCTCAAATGGCACATTACGGACCTTCACAAAGGTGTAATGTTTAGAGGCATCCCTGAGCCGGACTTCTATCCCAGTGTTGACAGTGAGGTGCTTCTCCTGGTACCTCTCCACAGTTTTTTCATAAGCCTCCACTGTATCAAACTTCACGAAGATCCTCGTCGAACCATTTAATGCAATGCCATATAGGTCTTCATGACAAATACAAAAAGTGTCACGGATTATCGCCGGCAGCAACACTGAAGCGTTAGCTGGGTAAATGGCTCCTTAAGAAGCTCCACACACCGTGTTGCTCCTCCTCCGAACACTGGTCGCCATCTTGGAGAAAATCGGAAGTTGCGCAAAGACTGGACCAGGAGCAACTGCGCAGCACAACCTCTCGGCCCGTGAGCGAAGAGGTCAATGATCCAGGGAATTAGTCACCAAACTGACTTACTGATAAATACTGTATTTCGACATATGGATGTTTTGGATAAAGATTTCTTTTTAGAGTTAACAAATGGGGGGGGATGAAGTGATTTATAGTGTAGCGTGATTTATAATCTAGAGGGATTTATATTGTAGAGTAATTTACATGGTAGTGTGACTCATAGTATAGGGATAACTCTCTAGAATTTTCATGAATATTGGCCAAAAAAATATTTTTTATGTATGGGAACACATTTTATATATTTAGTAAACTGGTGACTGCAAATGTGTTGTGGACGAGACAGGTGGATTAACTGAAGCATATTCATAAATGAAACTGAATTTTTTTTTGGAAATTTCATGTTGACAATAATTTTGTTACAGTTGAAAAAAAAATCTAAATTTAGTCAAAAGTAAAAATAAAAATGATTCAAGGGAAAAATAAAAGAAATATGTGCTATATTTTATATCACAATGCATATTTGAGATCCTCTTCAAAGTAATTATTATCCTTGCTGACACAAGTAGATTAACCAGAATAGATATTCAATGTTGAAGATGCTCAAGAATTTACTACCAGGAGAATATTATTGAAAGTCTGAAAAAACTGTAAATTAAACAAAACATCTATGGGAATTATGTCACATAGCGATATAAACAAAAACATCCAAAACAATAACAAACAATAGAAGTGATTTGACAGAATCTTCCACAAGTACATGATGCAAGGTATACACACCTAGTAGTAGTGCTACTACTATTTCTAGTAGCACTACTACTAGAAGTAGTAGTAGTAAGGAGAATTATTGCTAGTATTTATTCTGTTTGTGTTAGAAATGGCGAGTGAGATTGATTCAAGGCATTTACGTCTATGGAAATTAGTTTCTTTCACCAAAAGGCGGGTTTACACTACCCCCTGTGGAGGCTGTTACAGAAACATACAAAGGGAAGGGTCATGGAGCCTCCCTGTCTGTGAACTGGAATGCGGTGTTAATTTACTATTAATATATTATATTTTTGTATATGTTAGTTTTTGTGCCCTTCCTGTTAATAACTATTGTCTCCACATATAATGTGAAGGTACAAGCTGCCCTAGAGTGGTTTCTTTTTATATTTTAAATAATATAAATGCCCTTAGACTAGGCAGGTCGTTTACCCTTAGCCACGACTTTTATATACGTTACGCAGTCAAAAGCGTAACACCCACTGATAACCCATCGGTAACCCAATGGAAACCCACCGGAAACCCACCAGTAACCCAATGGTAACCCACCGATAACCCACAAGTAACCTCCCCGGTAATCCAATGGTAACCAACACTAACCCAATGGTAACCAATAGTAATCCTATTGTAACCTAATGGTAACCCAACAGTAACCCAATGGTGACCCAATGATAACCCAATGGTAGACCAACAGTAACCCAGTAGTAACCCAACAGTAACCCAAAAGTAACAAAATAGTAAAACAATGGCATCCCAACAGTAACCCAATAGTAAAATAATGGTAACCCAACAGTAATGCAATGATTACCCGACAGTAACGTAACGCAATGGTAACCCAACAGTAACACAATGGCAACAATAGTAATCCAACAGTAACACAATGGAAACACAGTAACCCAACGGTAACACGATGGTAACCCAACAGTAACATAATGGTAACACAACAGTAACACAATGGTAACCCAACAGTAACCCAATAGTAACACAATGGTAACACAACTATAACTCAATAGTAACAATAGTAACCCAATAGTAACACAATGGTAACACAATAGTAACCCAACAGTATCCCAATGGTAACAATAGTAACCCAACAGTAATACAATGGTAACACAACAGTAACCCAACAGTAACACAATGGTAACACAACAGTAACCCAACAGTAACACAATGGTAACACAACAGTAACCCAACAGTAACCCAACAGTAACTCATTGGTTTGATCAAGGTTTTGATCCACTGGAACATTCTTCCTGCTCCTTCAAGTAAAATTCATTCGAAAAGTTTTATTTAATCACAATACATACAATTTCTCTCTCTCTCTTTTAACAGGTGAGTGGATTGACGTGAGTGTGTGCACTGTCTACTCAAGGTTAGTGGCTTGACGTGAGTGTGTGCACTGTCTACTCAAGGTGAGTGGCTTGACGTGAGTGTGTGCACTGTCTACTCAAGGTGAGTGGCTTGACGTGAGTGTGTGCACTGTCTACTCAAGGTGAGTGGCTTGACGGAGTGTGTGCCCTGTCTACTCAAGGTTAGTGGCTTGACGTGAGTGTGTGCACTGTCTACTCAAGGTTAGTGGCTTGACGTGAGTGTGTGCACTGTCTACTCAAGGTTAGTGGCTTGACGTGAGTGTGTGCACTGTCTACTCAAGGTGAGTGGCTTGACGTGAGTGTGTGCACTGTCTACTCAAGGTGAGTGGCTTGACGCGAGTGTGTGCACTGTCTACTCAAGGTGAGTGGCTTGACGTGAGTGTGTGCACTGTCTACTCAAGGTGAGTGGCTTGACGTGAATGTGTGCACTGTCTACTCAAGGTGAGTGGCTTGACGTGAGTGTGTGCACTGTCTACTCAAGGTGAGTGGCTTGACGTGAGTGTGTGCACTGTCTACTCAAGGTGAGTGGCTTGACGTGAGTGTGTGCACTGTCTACTCAAGGTGAGTGGCTTGACGTGAGTGTGTGCACTGTCTACTCAAGGTGAGTGGCTTGACGTGAGTGTGTGCACTGTCTACTCAAGGTGAGTGGCTTGACGTGAGTGTGTGCACTGTCTACTCAAGGTGAGTGGCTTGACGTGAGTGTGTGCACTGTCTACTCAAGGTGAGTGGCTTGACGTGAGTGTGTGCACTGTCTACTCAAGGTGAGTGGCTTGACGTGAGTGTGTGCACTGTCTACTCAAGGTGAGTGGCTTGACGTGAGTGTGTGCTCTGTCTACTCAAAGTGAGTGGCTTGACGTGAGTGTGTGCACTGTCTACTCAAGGTTAGTGGCTTGACGTGAGTGTGTGCACTGTCTACTCAAGGTGAGTGGCTTGACGTGAGTGTGTGCACTGTCTACTCAAGGTGAGTGGCTTGACGTGAGTGTGTGCACTGTCTACTCAAGGTGAGTGGCTTGACGTGAGTGTGTGCACTGTCTACTCAAGGTGAGTGGCTTTACGTGAGTGTGTGCACTGTCTACTCAAGGTGAGTGGCTTGACGTGAGTGTGTGCACTGTCTACTCAAGGTGAGTGGCTTGACGTGAGTGTGTGCACTGTCTACTCAAGGTGAGTGGCTTGACGTGTGTGTGTGCACTGTCTACTCAAGGTGAGTGGCTTGACGTGAGTGTGTGCACTGTCTACTCAAAGTGAGTGGCTTGACGTGAGTGTGTGCACTGTCTACTCAAGGTTAGTGGCTTGACGTGAGTGTGTGCACCGTCTACTCAAGGTGAGTGGCTTGACGTGAGTGTGTGCACTGTCTACTCAAGGTTAGTGGCTTGACGTGAGTGTGTGCACCGTCTACTCAAGGTGAGTGGCTTGACGTGAGTGTGTGCACTGTCTACTCAAGGTGAGTGGCTTGACGTGAGTGTGTGCACTGTCTACTCAAGGTGAGTTTCTTGACGTGAGTGTGTGCACTGTCTACTCAAGGTGAGTGGCTTGACGTGAGTGTGTGCACTGTCTACTCAAGGTGAGTGGCTTGACGTGAGTGTGTGCACTGTCTACTCAAGGTGAGTGGCTTGACGTGAGTGTGTGCACTGTCTACTCAAGGTGAGTGGCTTGACGTGAGTGTGTGCACTGTCTACTCAAGGTGAGTGGCTTGACGTGAGTGTGTGCACTGTCTACTCAAGGTGAGTGGCTTGACGTGAATGTGTGCACTGTCTACTCAAGGTGAGTGGCTTGACGTGAGTGTGTGCACTGTCTACTCAAGGTTAGTGGCTTGACGTGAGTGTGTGCACTGTCTACTCAAGGTGAGTGGCTTGACGTGACTGTGTGCACTGTCTACTCAAGGTGAGTGGCTTGACGTGAATGTGTGCACTGTCTACTCAAGGTTAGTGGCTTGACGTGAGTGTGTGCACTGTCTACTCAAGGTGAGTGGCTTGACGTGAGTGTGTGCACTGTCTACTTAAGGTGAGTGGCTTGACGTGAGTGTGTGCACTGTCTACTCAAAGTGAGTGGCTTGACGTGAGTGTGTGCACTGTCTACTCAAGGTGAGTGGCTTGACGTGAGTGTGTGCACTGTCTACTCAAGGTTAGTGGCTTGACGTGAGTGTGTGCACTGTCTACTCAAGGTGAGTGGCTTGACGTGAATGTGTGCACTGTCTACTCAAGGTTAGTGGCTTGACGTGAGTGTGTGCCCTGTCTACTCAAGGTTAGTGGCTTGACGTGAGTGTGTGCCCTGTCTACTCAAGGTTAGTGGCTTGACGTGAGTGTGTGCCCTGTCTACTCAAGGTTAGTGGCTTGACGTGAGTGTGTGCACTGTCTACTCAAGGTGAGTGGCTTGACGTGAATGTGTGCACTGTCTACTCAAGGTGAGTGGCTTGACGTGAATGTGTGCACTGTCTACTCAAGGTTAGTGGCTTGACTGAGTGTGTGCACTGTCTACTCAAGGTGAGTGGCTTGACGTGAGTGTGTGTACTAGCTAAGGTACTCAGGTCGAGTGGCTTGAGGTGAATGTGCACAGTTACAACAAGTGGTGGCTTGAAATGAGTGTGTACTGGTCATCACAGGTGCGTTACTTGAGTAACTCCCCTGAAATGTCTAATACAACCCCCCCCCTCGTTCTTCGGAGTCACTCACCTGTGGTAACCAGTATACAAACCTCTAAAGTCACTCACTGGTGGTGGCTTCTAAACTCACTCAGTAACTCACCTGTGGTGACTAGTACACAAACCCCTCATGCACCGAGAATGTTACATTTTTATCCTACTTTCGTCACTTAACCATTTTGACATGCCCTCTCCACCACTGTTCTGGCAATTCAGTTCAGGGGCCTCGCTACTGCTCTTATTGTCCTGTGCAAATCCGCGTTACTTGGAAGACGGCTTCTAACCAAGGTGATGTCATACGTGTCCACCTGGCTGGGTGGCGGTGATGTCATACGTGTCCACCTGGCTGGGTGGCGGTGATGTCATACGTGTCCACCTGGCTGGGTGGAAATATTCCGCAAACACTGGTCGTGTCTACTCGTGCCTTTGAGTGGCTCTTGGCTGTGTCTTTACATACTCTGATATCGTAATCCATTAACTTTGTACATTTTGTAAGTGGTGAAAAAGTATATGAGTAAAGAAATCTAACCCTGTTGTATTTGCCTTGTTCTGTCCAGCTGTTTCGAATGTTCCAAATGTGCAATCTTGGTTATTATGACACGGACGTAGGCTTTGTTAAACCTACAAAGCTAACCCAGAATAGCAGAAACTACTTCAACAAAAGGTAGGGTTTTACTAGAACATGGGATGGTGGAAGTCTTCAAGGCCATGAGCCTCGCCTCCATCCTTGTGAAAAAAGCTGACAGGTGTGTACGGATTACCGCAAGGTGAATAAGGTCACAGTACCAGATGCTTACTCTCTTCCTAGTATGGACGATATAGTGGAGTTTGTGGGAAAGGCTAAGCATGTTCCAAAATTAGAATCCTTAAAGGGTATAATCAAGTTCCTTTAACTCATAAAGCCAAGGAAATCTCCGCCTTCTTAATTCCAGAAGGTCTTTATCAGTATACTGTAACCCCGTTTGTCAAGAGGAACTCACCGGCCTCGTTCCAGGAACTGGTCCTTCAGGGTATTAAAGGGTAGAAGGCACTGCAGCCTACCTGGACGATTTAGTTATGGTTTCTGATACGTGGGATCAACATGTGTCCCGTTCTGAAGAATTGTTTTTACTATAACTCTTCTAGGACACGAGGTAGGAAAAGATAAGTACCACACAAATCTGCTAATGTTTTAGCTATTCAGAATTTTCCAGTTTCCCATGATTAAAGTCCCTTCAGAAATTATTGGGAAGATAAGATTTTATAGGATGTTCTGCAGGAATTTCTCTGGTGAGTTTGCTGCACTGTTATGGAACCAACATCTAATCTTGCATGTCAATGAGCAAGATGATATTAGAGGAAAAAGGACCAGGGTCGACATTGATAACTATCTTTATTTCCATTACTGTAACACTTGGTATTGTCATTGGCCTGCCAAAATCTGTTAGAACTGAGCATAGCATTATTTCCCTTTCAGCTGAGACGTTCTGTTGATGTATGAGCATGTTGGCCAGTTTTATTTCATATTCTGTTGATGCATGAGCATGTTGGCCTAGTCTTTCTTCATATTCTGTTGATGCATGAGCATGTTGGCCTAGCCTTTCTTCATATTCTGTTGATGCATGAGCATGTTGGCCTAGCCTTTATTCATATTCTGTTAATGCATTCTTGACATGAGTTTGTTGGCCTAGTCTTACTTATATTCTGTTGATGCATTGTTGATGAATGAGCTTGTTGGCCTAGTCTTACTCATATCTGATGCTAGGATGAGACGGACTAGCGTGCATGCAGCTCATTATGTATGCTCCTGTTACAATAAACTGCAAGTTGAGAGGGCGCTCGTGAGAGGTGCATGAGAGGGCGCTCGTGAAAGGTGCATGAGAGGGCGCTCGTGAGAGGTGCATGAGAGGGCGCTCATGAGAGGTGCATGAGAGGGCGCTCGTGAAAGGTGCATGAGAGGGCGCTCGAGAGGTGCATGAGAGTGCGCTCGTGAGAGGTGCATGAAGGGCGCTCATGAGAGGTGCATGAGAGTGCGCTCGTGAGAGGTGCATGAGAGGGCGCTCATGAGAGGTGCATGAGAGGGCGCTCGTGAGAGGTGCATGAGAGGACGCTCATGAGAGGTGCATGAGAGGGCGCTCTGAGAGGTGCATGAGAGTGCGCTCGTGAGAGTGCATGAGAGGGCGCTCATGAGAGGTGCATGAGAGTGCGCTCGTGGAGAGGTGCATGAGAGGGCGCTCATGAGAGGTGCATGAGAGGGCGCTCATGAGGTACATGGAGGGCGCTCATGAGAGGTGCATGAGAGGGCGCTCTGAGAGGTGCATGAGAGGGCGCTCATGAGAGGTGCATGAGAGGCGCTCGTGAGAGGTGCATGAGAGGGCGCTCGTGAGAGGTGCATGAGAGGGCGCTCGTGAGAGGTGCATGAGAGGGCGCTCGTGAGAGGTGCATGAGAGGGCGCTCTGAGAGGTGCATGAGAGGGCGCTCGTGAGAGGTCATGAGAGGGCGCTCGTGAGAGGTGCATGAGAGGGCGCTCATGAGAGGTGCATGAGAGGGCGCTCGTGAGAGGTGCATGAGAGGGGCGCTCATGAGAGGTGCATGAGAGGGCGCTCGTGAGAGGTGCATGAGAGGGCGCTCATGAGAGGTGCATGGAAGAGCGCTCGTGAGAGGTGCATGAGAGGGCGCTCATGAGAGTGCATGAGTGCGCTCGTGAGAGGTGCATGAGAGGGCGCTCATGAGAGGTGCATGAGAGGGCGCTCATGAGAGGTGCATGGAGTGCGCTCGTGAGAGGTGCATGGAGGGCGTCGTGAGAGGTGCATGAGAGGGCGCTCGGGAAAGGTGCATGAGAGGGCGCTCATGGAGGTGCATGAGAGTGCGCTCGTGAGAGGTGCATGAGAGGGCGCTCATGGAGGTGCAGAGAGGGCGCTCATGAGAGGTGCGTGCTTCATCGGCTCACATCCACTCAACGCTACCACACATTTTCTTGCTGCCTCTTGGCGTCTCATTTCTGGCAATAATTTTGCCTTGAATGAAGTGCTCTTCATGGATGTAATCTTTGTTGCTGTAGTAATGCCAGGCATGAGGCTTGTGCGCCGTCATAAACCAGGACAAGCAGGCTTGTATTCCTGTGTATTTCTCTTCTCCATAGCTGCTTTCTGCTCTCCTAAATCCTAAAAGATCCCTTCCTGCAGTAGACATTGGATGAAGGCTAAAAGCGAAGCTAGCGTTAGGCCAATAATCCAGAGTCATCATGTGGACAGCTACTCTGTCCACATGTCAGCTGTGAAAGTGTCTGCTTCAGTTCCAGTGCTGGTCAGGCAGACAATATTCAACCTAGTTCCAAGCCACTGGTTTCTGAAAACAAAGCGGATGCCTCCACTTCTGCCTCTTGTCCGCAGTAAGCTACGTGTGCTCCAGTCGTCCATGCAGTAATAGCCAGACTCTCGGCTTTGTGTTCCTGGTGGTGCTAAGCCAGCTGTTGTAGAGTCGAGTAGCGTAATGGTCATGACAACCACGGATGTTCTCCCCCTAGTCTGGCACATAGTCCTATTTAAATTTTATTACACAGAGACAAGGTGAAAATCCAATTGATGTCAGGAAGTCATCTTCCTGGTAATTTAGTGATGTCATCGTGAAAGGCATTGTGTCCCTCTAATATAATTTGTGGTGTTTTCCTCCAGTCGCATAAGGGTGTTGCTTTCCCAGTGTGAACACCGTCAGCTGGTGTCTGTCGCCTGAATGTCTTACCCTCAGTGTGCCGCATCTTAATTATTCAGCTAAGTAGCACCAATTCAGTGTTTGCCTTATT
>WNWK01039772.1:0-17293 GCA_009830355.1 Cherax destructor
TATAACGAGTGTTTTTGGCGTTTTGGGGGCGTGGTTGAAATGAAAAGGGTTTGGAGGCTTTTACTTTATTTGTAAAAAGGGGTGCGGGTAACAGGCTGCTGTCTGGGGCCATCCCCAGGGCCATCCCCCTTGAAAAAGGGGGTGGGCCCTATTGACTGGTGGTCTGGGCCCAAGTGAGAGGGGCCAGGGCGGGTCTGGTAGCCCGGGGCGCCTACCGGGCCCTTCCCCTCGGCAGAATACTATGGAAACTAGCATGGCACGAAATATGAACTAAATGGCAGCAGCAGGGGCTGTCTATGCAACAGTCAGGCTTTTTACACCCTTTGGGTCACGCTACCCATGGTAAAACCCGACCATGAATGGCTTTAAAAAAAAACTGGGTCTCTCTCGAAAGAACAGGTCACAAACAAAAAAGAAAAAACAAAAAACCCATAAACATATGGACATAAAAAAAAACCTCCAAAAAGGGAAAAAAAAAAGGGTTTTGCTTCGGGGTTTAAGGCAGTGAGCGTGGATGCAGAACTGCACGCCTTCCTGCTCTGGATACATACTGCAACAGGGGAGACATAGCGGACGTAACAGGGAAAGGTTTTCCTCGGGAGTGAAGCAGACATCGAAATAGTCGCTGCGGGGGTCACTCAACCTGGGGCAAAACTGCTGGTCCCCTCAGTGGGGCGTCGTCATTAGTCGCAACAGGACAGGACTGGCAAGCGCTCGGAGGACATTCCTCGACGGGTTTACTGCCCTTTGGAGCTGTCGCTGCTGGCGAGGTGGGTGAGTCGTACAGGGACTGGGGCTCTGGAGGGCGTAACAGCATACACCAAATGCGGGGGTGGGCTGGGAGTCAAAGTGACACCCCCTTTGTGCGGGGTGCTCACTGAAGCTGTGACCAGGCTGACGGGCCCTGCCAAAGTTTAAAATGCGGCCTTGGGGTGTCATCCCCGAGGGAGAAGTTACAGCGGGGGGGAGTGTGGGGTCCCCCGACTGGTCATCTGCAATAACTGGATGGGGGTCTTTGGGGGGGAAGTGGAACGGCTCCGGAGGGGGAATTCCCGGGGACGATTCAGCAAAAAAGGGATCTACGAGCGGCAACAAAAGGTTTTTTGTACAAGGGGGCTCGGGCGCTCGTAACGACGCCTGGACGACAAATGTCAGCTGTCAGGGGCGCGAGCGGGTCCCCCCTGGGTTTAAAAAAGTAACACACAGGTGCTAATAGGAAAACACGAGAAAAATTCACATACTCACTTTGGTACAACATCTTACTAGCAAATGACGTTTTTTTGTATAAAAATCGTCATTTAAAAAACCCAACATGTGAGAACACGACTGAAAAAAAATTTAAAGAACACTCGACTTATATCTTCTCTCAAATTTTTCCCCACAAATAATGAAAATAAAAAGCCACGGGGAAAATAGCACCGGGGCATCATTGGGGGATTCAGGCGTGACTCGCAGTGACGTCCCGCAGACGTCGCAGGAACGTCGGGAAACCATCGTGGGGGACGTCCGAGGTGACGGTTTGGGTTTACAAAGATGGATGTCTGGGTGACATGCAATGACATCAGTGGAGTGACGTCGTGGAGTCGGCGGGATCGGACGTCAGGGAATGGGGGAACGCATGGGTTGTGTGGGCGGGGATCCCCGTGGCCCGGTGAAACCCCGTGGCTTTTTTTATCCCCCTGGGTTGGTCCCCGTGGCTTCGGTGGCCTCGGGCACTCTGATACACAACTGGCAAAATTCGGGGAAAATTACAGGAAAAAAGCAAAAGAGTGGGCAGTGAGTGGTGTTGGTTGGGGGCGTACACTAGGGCGGGGTGTGTTGGGGGAGGGGAAGGGCCCCGGGCCCCCCTCCCCACCCACCCCAAAACCAAGGGGACACCACACTGGGAAATCCCCCACTAACTCACCTCTGAAGTGCTGAAATAGGGGGAAGGGGGGGAAAAACAACAGGGAAAATGCTGGCAAGGCTGAAACTGACTGAGAAACGGGATGGGCGCTGTGGCTGAAGTCAGTGGCGCCTTTCTGGGGAAATTTGACAAAATTTTGGCCTGAATCCTGCTTTTACCTGTGTCTGGAGCTGGATTTGCAGACACGACATCAGGATAACTCGTTGAAGGGCGGATGCTTCTTGTGAGGCTGATGAATTTTAAAAAAAACTTCATTTCCCCTTCCCCCCTCCACAACCGCGACACCGCTTCACCATTTATAACGAGGGTTTTTGGCGTTTTGGAGGCGTGGTTGAAATGATAAACTTCAGGCTTTTTTTTATTTTTAATTAAAAAGGGGCGGTAACAGGCTGCTGTCTGTTGGGCCCTTTGGCCCCGGGGCCCTCCCCTTGGAAAAAGGAAAAGGGGTAGGCCTATTGACTGAGTGGTCTGGGGGCCCCAAATGAGGGGGCCAGGGCGGGGCCCGGGGAACGTGGGGACGCCACCAGGCTTGCGGAATACTATGGAAACTAGCATGGCACGAAATATGAACTCAGTGGCAGACAGCATGACTGTCTATGCAGACAGTCAGGCTGTCTACAGTACTACCATACTGTTGTAAGAGGTTGAAACACAGCAAGGTACTACCATACTGTTGTGTGAGGTTGAAACACAGCGAGGTACTACCATACTGTTGTGTGAGGTTGAAACACAGCGAGGTACTACCATACTGTTGTGTGAGGTTGAAACACAACGAGGTTCTACCATACTGGTGTGAGGCTGAAACACAGCGAGGTACTACCATACTGTTGTGTGAGGTTGAAACACAGCGAGGTACTACCATACTGGTGTGAGGTGAAACACAGCGAGGTACTACCATACTGGTGTGAGGTTGAAACATAGCGAGGTACTACCATACTGTTGTGTGAGGTTGAAACACAGCAAGGTACTACCATACTGGTGTGAGGTTGAAACACAGCGAGGTACTACCATACTGTTGTGTGAGGTTGAAACAGCGAGGTACTACCATACTGGTGTGAGGTTGAAACACAGCAAGGCACTACCATACTGTTGTGTGAGGTTGAAACACAGCGAGGTACTACCATACTGGTGTGAGGTTGAAACACAGCGAGGTACTACCATACTGTTGTGTGAGGCTGTAACACAGCAAGGTACTACATACTGGTGTGAGTTGAACACAGCAAGGTACTACCATACTGCTGTGAGGTTGAACACAGCAGGTACTACCATACTGGTGTGAGGCTTGAACACAGCAAGGTACTACCATACTGTTGTGTGAGGTTGAAACACAGCAAGGTACTACCATACTGGTGTGAGGTTGAAACACAGCAAGGTACTACCATACTGGTGTGAGGTTGAAACACAGCAAGGTACTACCATACTGCTGTGTGAGGTTGAAACACAGCAAGGTACTACCATACTGCTGTGTGAGGCTGAAACACAGCAAGGTACTACCATACTGCTGTGTGAGGCTGAAACACAGCGAGGTACTACCATACTGTTGTGTGAGGTTGAAACACAGCAAGGTACTACCATACTGGTGTGAGGCTGAAACACAGCAAGGTACTACCATACTGGTGTGAGGCTGAAACACAGCAAGGTACTACCATACTGGTGTGAGGTTGAAACACAAACCTCTTGAAGACTTAACATACAGCTACGATACTAACCTTCTGTCTATCACACGTCTAGGATAGCAGATCAATTTTACTGTTATTACGCTAATGCTGCTACTATTACTACCCCTACACTACTACTACTACTACTACTATTATTACCCTACTATTACTACCTACCACTACTATTACTACCCTACCACTACTATTACTACCTCCTACCACTACTATTACTACCTACCATCTATTAATTACCCTACCACTACTATTACTTTCCCTTACCATACTATTACTACCCTACCACTACTATTACTACCCTACCACTACTATTACTACCCTACCCTACTATTACTACCCCTACCACTACTATTACTACCCCTACCACTACTACTAGCTACACACCCTACCACTACTACTATACCACTCCTACTACTACTTACTGCACTGCCACTACTTTACTACCCTCACATACTTTACTACCCCTACCACTACTATTACTACCCCTACTACTACTATTATTACACCCCTAACTCACTACATTACTACCCTTTCACTACTATTACTACCCTACACACTACTATTACTACCCCTACCACTACTATTACTACCCCTACCACTACTATTACTACCCTACACTACTATTACTACCACTACTACTTACTACCCCCCTACACTACTTACTACCCCTACCACTACTATTACTACCCTACCACTACTATTACTACCCCTACCACTACTATTACTACCTACCTACTACTATTACTACCCCTACCACTACTACTACCCCTACCACTACTACAGCTACCACCCCTACCACTACTATATTACCACCCTACCACACTACTACTACCACCACTACTACTGCTATTACTATTACCACCACCCCCGAACACTACTACTACTATTACTATTTCCACTGCCGCTGCCGCTTATGCTGGAAGCAGGATCCATGTACTACTACTAGTAGTAGTAATAGTACATGGATCCTGCTTCCATTTCGTCAGAAAAATAACATAATTAATTGTCAGATGTAAGTGTTGGGAATTGAACCAGGAAGGTCGATTGTAAGTTCTCTATTCTGCCAACACAGCCGCAGGTGTTGTAATAACGATTGTTCAACTAACCACCATTCTCTCTCTCTCTCTTCTCTTCCCTCTCTCTCTCCTCTCTTCTCTCCCTCTCTCTCCTCTCTCTACTCTCTCTCTCTCTCTCTCTCTTCTTCCTTCTCTCTTTTCTTCTTCTTCTCTCTCTCTTCTTCTTTCTTCTTCTCTTCTCTCTTTTCTCTCTCCTTTTCTTTCTTCTCTCTCTTCTTCCTTTCCTTCCTTCCTTCCTTCCTCTCTCTCCTCTTTCTTCTCCTTCTCTCTCTTCCTCTCCTTCTTCTCCTTTTTCCCTCTCCTCTCCTCTCCTCTCTCTCTCTCCCTCCTCTCTCTCTCTCCTCTCCTCTCTCTCTCTCTCTCTTTCTCCTCTCTCTGTTGCTGGTTGCATTATGGATATATTCTCGTTTTTAAAGATGGCGTTGTGGGAGAGAGGTAGAGGCAGGAGAGGGTGAGGAGGGGGGGAGAGAGAGGGATGGAGAGAGGCAGAGATGAGAAGGAAGGGAGAGAGAGGATAGAAGGAAGGGAGAGCAGAGTGAGGAAGGGGAGTGAGAGAGAGAGCAGAGGATAGGAGGGGGGAGAGAGGCAGAGGATAGGAAGGAAGGGGGAGAGAGCAGAGGATAGAGGAAGGGAGAGAGGAGAGAGAAGAGAGAGAGAGAGAGGATAGGAGGAGAGAGAGAGGAGGAGAGAGCAGAGGATAGGAAGGAAGGGGAGAGAGCAGAGGATAGGAAGGAAGGGGAGAGAGCAGAGGATAGGAAGGAAGGGGAGAGAGCAGAGGATAGGAAGGAAGGGGAGAGAGCAGAGGATAGGAAGGAAGGGGAGAGAGCAGAGGATAGGAAGGAAGGGAGAGAGAGAGGATAGGAAGGAAGGGAGAGCAGAGGATAGGAAGGAAGGGGAGAGCAGAGGATAGGAAGGAGGGAAGGCAGAGGATAGGAAGAAGGAGAGAGCAGAGGATAGGAAGGAAGGGGAGAGAGCAGAGGATAGGAAGGAAGGGAGAGAGCAGAGGATGTGAAGAAGACAGAGGATGCTTCTCACTTCCTCTAATTTAAGAAATGTGTAATTTCCCAGGTAATTATTTAGGGAGAGTAATTAAGCAAGTGTTTCTAAACTAAACAAAACTTCCATTTAACAAACATTTTGTACTTACATTATATATATTAGTGCTATAACGAATGCAATTGGATATAGAATCTGGTTCGTTATAGGGAGGTAAGTAGTTTCAGGCCACCAAATACAACCACTTAACAATGAAAAATATTAAATTGTAAAAATGGATAAATGTTTATTTAAATTCTTGAAATAAGGAATATCAATAATACCTGTAATAAAAAATAATAAAAGAGTTTATTGTAGTTTAGTGTTGTTGAGAATGTAGGAGAGAAGGTAGAAGAGAGAATTACTGAGAAGAGATGCAAGTAGAGTCACACTTCTTGGAGGTAGAGGATAGAATTACTGAGAAGAGATGCAAGTAGAGTCACACTTCTTGGAGGTAGAGGAGAGAATTACTGAGAAGAGATGCAAGTAGAGTCATACTCCTTGGAGGTAGAGGAGATAATTACTGAGAAGAGATGCAAGTAGAGTCACACTTCCTGCACTCTTCTACACTCACTTAAATCTTATTCAGCTTTTGAATATTTTTAGTTTAATGGGAAAGCCGTTGGTTATGTAAATATTCGTTATGTAAAGCGTTCATTATAGCATAACCTACTGTATATAGTAGGTATTTTAAGTGAGCAAAGTTGACAAACACAAGTATTTTTATTGTGTATTGTGAGGCGAATGTACAAGCTTTAAGGTGACTTTAAAATATTGTGTGTAGGACTTTCTCTCTCTCTCTCTCTCTCTCTCTCTCAGCTTGTACTCTAGCCTGGTTCTGTTACTTCACTCAGCTTGTACTCTAGCCTGGTTCTGTTACTCTCACTCAGCTTGTACTCTAGCCTGGTTCTGTTACTCACTCAGCTTGTACTCTAGCCTGGTTCTGTTACTCACTCAGCTTGTACTCTAGCCTGGTTCTGTCACTCACTCAGCTTGTACTCTAGCCTGGTTCTGTCACTCTCACTCAGCTTGTACTCTAGCCTGGTTCTGTCACTCTCACTCAGCTTGTACTCTAGCCTGGTTCTGTCACTCACTCAGCTTGTACTCTAGCCTGGTTCTGTCACTCTCACTCAGCTTGTACTCTAGCCTGGTTCTGTCACTCACTCAGCTTGTACTCTAGCCTGGTTCTGTCTCTCACTCAGCTTGTACTCTAGCCTGGTTCTGTCACTCTCACTCAGCTTGTACTCTAGCCTGGTTCTGTTACTCTCACTCAGCTTGTACTCTAGCCTGGTTCTGTCACTCACTCAGCTTGTACTCTAGCCTGGTTCTGTCACTCACTCAGCTTGTACTCTAGCCTGGTTCTGTCACTCTCACTCAGCTTGTACTCTAGCCTGGTTCTGTCACTCACTCAGCTTGTACTCTAGCCTGGTTCTGTCACTCACTCAGCTTGTACTCTAGCCTGGTTCTGTTACTCTCACTCAGCTTGTACTCTAGCCTGGTTCTGTCACTCACTCAGCTTGTACTCTAGCCTGGTTCTGTCACTCTCACTCAGCTTGTACTCTAGCCTGGTTCTGTCACTCTCACTCAGCTTGTACTCTAGCCTGGTTCTGTCACTCACTCAGCTTGTACTCAGCCTGGTTCTGTCACTCACTCAGCTTGTACTCTAGCCTGGTTCTGTCACTCACTCAGCTTGTACTCTAGTCTGGTTCTGTCACTCCACTCAGCTTGTACTCTAGCCTGGTTCTGTCACCTCACTCAGCTTGTACTCTAGCCTGGTTCTGTCACTCTCACTCAGCTTGTACTCTAGCCTGGTTCTGTCACTCTCACTCAGCTTGTACTCTAGCCTGGTTCTGTCACTCTCACTCAGCTTGTACTCTAGCCTGGTTCTGTCACTCTCACTCAGCTTGTACTCTAGCCTGGTTCTGTCACTCTCACTCAGCTTGTACTCTAGCCTGGTTCTGTCACTCTCACTCAGCTTGTACTCTAGCCTGGTTCTGTCACTCTCACTCAAGCTTTGTACTTCTAGCCTGGTTCTGTCACTCTCACTCAGCTTGTACTCAAGCCTGGTTCTGTCACTCTCACTAAGCTTGTACTCTAGCCTGGTTCTGTCACTCTCACTCAGCTTGTACTCAAGCCTGGTTCTGTCACTCTCACTCAGCTTGTACTCTAGCCTGGTTCTGTCACTCTCACTCAGCTTGTACTCAAGCCTGGTTCTGTCACTCTCACTCAGCTTGTACTCTAGCCTGGTTCTGTCACTCTCACTCAGCTTGTACTCTAGCCTGGTTCTGTCACTCTCACTCAGCTTGTACTCAAGCCTGGTTCTGTCACTCGTGCAGTATTTATGGAACATTAATACAAGTAACCTTTACCTCGTTAAAGTTCAAAGGTTGAGAACTCAACTACAAAAATGAAATTCATACATAATTATAAATGATGAAGATATATTTATATATATATAATGTATGTAATGTGTGTATGGATATACATGAGAGAGATAAAGTGTGAGAGAGATTGATGATTGCGAGAGAGAGATTGATGGGTGGAAGAGAGAGGTGGATGAAGCAGGATATGCAGGTCATATATCTGGATAAAGTTGCTGAAAGGTTAACAGGACAGCCATTACCTGATGACGTGAAGGTATCAGTAGTTGTGGGACGGGAGGAAGACAAGGGAGGGACGGGGATGAAGACAAGGAAACTAGGAAGGAGGATCGAGCCTCCATCACTTAGAATATGAGCTGTGAAGTTTGTGTATGTGTATATACACGGTGATGTGTGTGGAATTCTTGTTTCTTCCTTGAGAATTGACTTTATATGCATGTTTTAGGCGTTAACGTATCTTTTGGTGTACAGGTCCTTTAAAGACCCTCGTATAGTAGACAGACGTAAAGTGTTGCAAGAATACTGATGAGTGCAACATATTAGCTGTTGGTATTGCTGGTGACGGAGTTGATAAAGGTGTTTCTTGGTCTCCCTGCTGCGTAGTGTCCATAAAACTTTCCATTGTGCTCTCGTTTATTTTTATCAGAAGTCTTACTTAGGAAACTGTGAAGGTAAACTTCTTGAAAACTTAAGGTTATTGAGGCGGCCTGAGGAACACAGGGAAGAGCGAGCAGGGCAGAGCTTAATATCCGAGCAAGACAGATCCAGCAGCAACACAAAGAGTATTAAATCCTCTTATGTTACTACCTTCTTTCTCATGTAAAACTTACAAGTGTAGTGTGTTTATTAGCAGTTAACATAGCCAGAGTTTAACAAAGTTAACTGTAGAGTGGCTTCCTGGGGAGGGATGTCAGTGGAAGTAGCCATCACTGCCTGGGTTATCCTGTCTTATTAACCCTCCCAGGTTAATAATACCAAGAAAATCTTCTATGCAGCAGTAAAATATATTGTTTATATTGTGAGGTCGCTTACACTGCTATTATTTTATTTTTTAAACGACAGTGAGAATAGACGAGTAAGACGCATGCGCAGCAGTTTGGTACCATTATTGTTGAGGCGTTGGCCTGTACAGTTGGCTTCTTCAGTCGAGGAGAGGAGCAGTAGTGGAGCTTCACCCCTCGTAGTTGTGATGTTAGGGTGGTTAGTCCCTCAGCCTGAACAACAGTTCACCACCATAGTCCTCCCCACCTTCTCCTATTTTCCCCTTTCTTCCCTTCCCACTTTTTTCTTTTTCCCTTTTTTTTCTTCTTTATTTTTTCTTCTTACTTTTCCTTTTCTTTTTTTCTTTTTTTTACTTATTTTTTCCCTTCTTACATTTTTTTCTTCATCTTTACTTTTTTTTTTCTTCTTTCTACTTTCATTTTTTTTCTTCTTTTCTTTTTTCTTTTCTTCTTACTTTTTTTTTTTTTCTTTACATTTTCTTTTTTTTCCCCTTTTTTTTTTTTCCCCTTCTTTTCTTTTCACGATTTTTTTCTTTCTACTTTTTTCTTCTTACTATTTTTTCCTTCTTTTTACTTTTCTTCACTTTTCTCTTTTCTTTTTCTTTTTTTTCTTCACTTTTTCTACTTTTTTTTACATTTTTTTTCTTCACTAATTTTTAATTTACCATTTTTCTTCCTTTATTTTTTCTTTACTTCCTTTTAATTTTTTTCCTTTTTCTCTTCTATTCTTGTACCTTCTTCTATTTTTTCTTCCTATTCACTTCTTTACTTTCTTCTTCTTGTACTACTTTTTCTTCTACTTTTTTTCTCACTACTTTTCTTCTTCCTTCATTTTCTTTTCTTCTTCTTTCCTTTATCTCTACTTTTTTCTTGTTCTTCTAATCTTTCTTCCTACTTTTCTTCTTCCTTCTTCTTCTACTTTTCTTCTTCTTCCTTTCCTTCCTTCTATTTTCTTCTTTTCTTCCTTTACTCTTTTCTTCCTTTCTCTGATTTTCTTCTCTTTCACTTTTCCCTTCTACTTTTTCTTCTTCTTCACTTTTTCTTTTCTTTACTTTTCTTTTTCTTCTTCTCATTTTCTTCTTCTTCTCTTCTATTTTCTCTCCTTTTCTTCTTTACTTTTTTCTTCTTCTTCTATTTTTCTTTCCTTCTCATTTTCTTTTCTTCTTTTCTTTTTTCTTTCTTACTTTTTTTCTACTTTTTCTTCTTCTTCTACTTTTTTCTTCCTTCTTCACTTTTTTCTTCTTACTTTTCTTCCTTACTTTTCTTCTTCTACTTTTCTTCTTCTTTACATTTTTTCTTCTACTTTTTCTCTTTTCTTTTTTTTTCTTCCTTTACTTTTTTCTTCTTTTCTTCTTACTTACTTTTCTTCTTCTTTTTTTTCTTCTTACTTTTTTCTTTACTTACTTTTCTTCTTTTACGATTCTTTTTTCTTCTTCACTTACTTTTTTTTCTTTTCTTATCTATTTTCTTCTTCACGACTTTTTTACTCTTTTCTTCTCTTCATTTATTTTTTTCTTTCTACTTTTTTCTTCTTCTTTATTACTTTTTTCTTCTTTTTATTCTACTTTTTTCTTCTATTTACTGTACTTTTTCTTCTATTTTTTTTCTTTTCTTTACTATTTTTTCTTCTTTACTTATTTTTTCTTCTTCTACGATTTTTCTTCTTCTACTTTTTTCTTCTTCTTACTACTTTTTTCCTTCTTCTTTATCTACTTTTCTTATTCTACTTTTTCTTTCTTCTATCTTTTCTTCTTCTATTTTTTCTTCTATTACTTTTTCTTCTTCTTTCTTTCTCTTTTTCTTCTTCACGATTCTTTTCCTATTTTTTTCTTCTTCTTATTTACTTCTTTTCTTCTTCATTATTTTTTTCTTCTTTTTCTTTTCTACTTTTTTCTTCTTCTTTATCTACTTTTTTTTCTTCTTCTATATTCATTTTTTCTTCTTATCTATTTTTTTTCTTTTCTTTACTTTTTTCTTCTTTCACTTTCTTTTTTCTTTTCTTCTTTTCTTTACTTTTTTTCTTCTTCTTTTCTTTACTACTTTTTTCTTCTTTTTCTTTCTTCTTTCCTTACTTTTTCTTCTTCACTTTATTCTTCTACTACTTTTCCTTCTTCTACTCTTTTTCCTTTCCTTATCTACTTTTCTTTTTCTTCTTTTCTTCTTCACTTACTTCTTTTCACGATTTTCTTTTCTTCATCACTTTTTTTCTTCTTTCACTTTTTTCTTTTCTATTTTCTTCTTTTCTCTTCTTCTTCTTTTATTCTTTTCTTCTATTTTTTCTTCTTCTACTTTTTTCCTTCTTTACTTTTTTTCTTCTACTTTTTTCTTCTTTTACTTTTTTCTTCTTTACGATTTTTTCTTCTTTTTTTTATCTACTTTTTTTCTTTATCTATTTTTTTTCTTCTTATCAATTTTCTTCTTCTTATTACTTTTTCTCTTTAATTTTTCTTCTTCTTCACTTTTTTCTTCTCACTTTTCTTTCACTTTTTTCTTTCTTCTTTCCTTCCACACTTTTCTTCCTTCATTCACTTTCCTTCCTTCCACTTTTCTTCCTTCACTCACTTTATTCTTCTTCACTTAATTATTCTTCCTTTCTTCTACTGTCTTGTTCTTTACTTCACTTTTTTCTTTACTTATTTTTTTCTTCTTTATTATTTTTTTCTTCTTCTTTTTTTCTTTTCATTTTCTTATTTACTTTTTACTTCTTTTTCTTTTTCTTACTTTTTTCTTTATTTTTTCTTACTTTTTTCTTTTCATTTTTTCTTTTTCTTTTTTCTTTTCTTCTACTTTTCTTTTACTTTTTTTCTTCTTCTTATTTTTTTCTTTTCTTCACGACTTTTTCTTTCTTCATTTTTTTCTTTTCTACTTTTTCTTCTTCTTCTTTACTTTTTTCTTCTTTACATTTTTTCTTCTTCTATTTTTTCTTATTTATTTTTTTCTTCTTTATTTTTTCTTTTCACCAGCTTCTCTCCTCTCCTTCATTTTCCTCTTCTTCTTTTTCTTGCTCCATTAAGAACCAGGAGAGACTATTGTTTTAAAATAATAACAATATACTACAGAAAACACAAGAAGAATGACAAAAGCGGAAAACTGAGAAAATACTTGAGAGTCGAGTAAAAATTAATGTCTGACGAAAAAGATGTAACAAAAGAAAATGGCTTTTAAAAATACAAGTAAAAATGTTCGGAGGGGCCATTAAATGGCCTTTGTTGTGACGGTGAGGAGTCTTGGTACTATTGGTACGTGAGTCTTGGTACCATTGGTACTGTGACAGTCTTGGTATTCTGGTAATGTGACATCTTGGTACCATTGGTACAGAGTCTGGTACCATTGGTACTGTGAGTCTTGGAACATTTGGTACTGAGTCTTGGTACCATTGGTACTGGGAGTCTTGGTACCATTGGTACTGGAGTCTTGGACCATTGGTATTGAGTCTTGGACCATTGGTACTAGGAGTCTTGTACCATTGGTACTGTGAGTCTTGGTACCATTGGTACTGTGAGTTTTGGTACCATTGGTACTGTGAGTCTTGGTACCATTGGTACTGTGAGTCTTGGTACCATTGGTACCGTGAGTCTTTGGTACCATTGGTACTGTGACAGTCTTTGTACCATTGGTACTGTGACGTCTTTGGTACCATTGGTACTGTGACAGTCTTGGTACCATTGGTACTGTGACAGTCTTGGTACCATTGGTACTGTGACAGTCTTGGTACCATTGGTACTGTGACAGTCTTGGTACCATTGGTACTGTGACAGTCTTGGTACCATTGGTACTGTGACAGTCTTGGTACCATTGGTACTGTGACAGTCTTTGTACCATTGGTATATTGACAGTCTTGGTACCATTGGCACTGTGACAGTCATGGTACCATTGGTACTGTGACAGTCTTTGTACCATTGGTACTGTGACAGTCTTGGTACCATTGGTACTGTGACAGTCTTGGTACCATTGGTACTGTGACAGTCATGGTACCATTGGTACTGTGACAGTCTTGGTATCATTGGTACTGTGACAGTCTTGGTACCATTGGTACTGTGACAGTCTTGGTACCATTGGTACTGTGACAGTCTTGGTACCATTGGTACTGTGACAGTCTTGGTACCATTGGTATTGTGAGTCTTGGTACCATTGATACTGTAACAGTCTTGGTACCATTGGTACTGTGACAGTCCTGGTACCATTGGTACTGTGAGTCGTGGTACCATTTGTACTGTGAGAGTCTTGGTACCATTAGTACCAAGTCTTGGTACGATTGGTACTGAGTCTTGGTACGATTGGTACTGAGTCTTGGTACGATTGGAGTACTTTGAGTCTTGGTACGATTGGTACTGAGTCGTGGTACGATTGGTACTGAGTCTTGGTACGATTGGTACTGTGAGTCTTGGTAAAATTGGATACTTGTGAGTCTTGGTACCATTGATACTGTGACAGCCTTGGTACCATTGATACTGTGACAGCCTTGGTACCATTGATACTGTGACAGCCTTGGTACCATTGATACTGTGACAGCCTTGGTACCATTGATACTGTGACAGCCTTGGTACCATTGATACTGTGACAGCCTTGGTACCATTGATACTGTGACAGCCTTGGTACCATTGATACTGTGACAGCCTTGGTACCATTGATACTGTGACAGTCTGGTACATTGATCTGATGAGAGTCTTGGAACACAGTACAATGTTCACTTAAGTGTTCTGGAGAATATATTATAGCTAAATTTAAATCAAAAGACCTGCAAAACCCTCACAGTGATAAACATCTACAGATTACCACAGTCAAACATTCACCACTTTAGTGAAAAACTAGGAAACCTGATAATCGATTCACGCCTTAACAAAGATCACTTGCTGCTCACAGGAGATTTCAACATAAATCTCCTACATGACCAGGACCCACAGGTAACTGAATTCACAAACACTATGAGCAACTGCTTATTACTACCAACAATATCAAAACCTACAAGAATCTCCGAGAATAGTACTCGTTACTAGACCACATCTGGACTAACACTATATCCCCTCTAAAATCAGGCATAATCACAGAAAACACCACAGACCACTACCCTACCTTTCTCATAACTAACCTAGACATTTTGCCCAAAAAATTGCAAAAGTTACCTTCAGACTACATAATGAGTCAGCTGTTAATAATTTTTTATCAGCTATGACGAACATTGACTGGATTAATGAATTAGAAACATATTCAGATACTAATGAATGCATCAAGAACTTTCTTAAAAAACACCCCTCTATAACAGACATTGCCCTAAAAACTAAACAGATCACAGCTAAGAGACTTAACAATTCCTGGCTAACACCCAGCATCCTTAAATCCATAAACAAGAGGCACCAATATGAAAATAAATACAGAAGAGGTCTAATAACCAGAGAACAATCCAAACGCTACTCATCAATTCTTACTAGCCTGATAAGAAGGTCCAAAAAGTTGTATTATGAGAACAGACTCCAGACCGTAAAAGGTGATATGAAAAAGACCTGGAAAACCCTATCTACAATTCTAGGAAATAAAAAGATATCCACGAACAATAACATCAAATTATCAAAAACAGACGAACCCCTACTCTCACCAACTGAGACAGCAAACAGACTTAATGTTTTCTTCTCCACCATAGGAAAGAATCTAGCGAGTAAAATCCCAAGCTCAAACACCCGTCCAACAGACTACCTCACCAACACCTACCCTGATACACTATTCCTAGCTCCTACCAACCCAATTGAAGTCTCGCTCATAATCAACACCCTTAAAAACAAAGCAGGAGACATAAACAGCTTACCACCTTTTATGTACAAAAAAGCTTCACACGTACTGTCACCAATTATAGCAGCATTATTCAATAAATCCATTGAATCTTCTACCTTCCCATCAATTCTCAAAATAGCTAGGGTCACCCCGATCCACAAAGGAGGTGACCAAACTGACTTGAATAATTATAGACCAATCTCAAATTTACCACTGCTTTCTAAAATCTTCGAAAATTTAATTCATAGACAGATCTATTCCTACCTCGTCTCACACAATGTACTCAACCCCTGTCAATTTGGATTCAGGTCTAACAAGAGCACAAACGATGCTATAACACACATGTTAGAGTTAATATACACCGCACTTGAGAAGAAAGAAGTTCCGCTGGGAATCTTCATAGACCTACGCAAAGCATTTGATACAGTCGACCATGATTTATTGCTCACAAAATTAGCGCACTATGGTATTAGGGAGCACCCCCTCAACTACCTAAAGTCGTACCTTAGCAACAGAAGCCAGTACGTGTACACAAATGGAGAGAACTCTTCCACACAACAAATTACAGTCGGAGTCCCTCAAGGAAGTGTCCTGGGGCCATTCCTATTCCTCATTTACATAAACGACCTACCGAATACATCACAACTACTCAAACCCATATTATTTGCAGATGACACAACATATGTCTTCTCTCATCCAAATCCAGTCATACTGGCCAATACTGTTAATGCCGAATTACAGAAAACATCAACATGGATGAAGACAAATAAGCTTATTCTCAATACTGACAAGACCTTCTTCATTCAGTTTGGACACAAAGCTTCAAATGTTCCACTTAACATAACGCTCAATGATTCACCCATCACAAGACTCAGAGGGAAAATTCCTAGGAATCCACCTTGACAGTAGTCTTAAATTCCAAACACACACACAACAAATTTCCAAGAAAATCTCAAAGGCAGTAGGTATATTATCTAAGACACGCTATTAGGTTCCACAACCAGCTCTCATTGCACTATATCATTCTCTTATCTACCCTTATCTCACCTATGGAATCTGTGCATGGGGCTCAACAACATTAAATCACCTTAGACCACTCATAACCCAGCAAAAGGCTGCAGTCAGGATGATGATAAATTCCCACTCTAGACAGCATACTCCATCTATATTCAAAGCTTTAAAACTACTCACCGTAAAAAATATTCATACCTATTCATGTGCCTTCTACATACTACATAAAACTCTACATGCTAATATCAACCCTCCGCTCAAAATTCTCCTCAACAACTTTAATAGGTCCCACGACCATGACACAAGACACAGATCACTATTTGACATACCCAGAGTCCATACTAACCAATGTAAAAATTCTATGCACATAAAGCGGCCCAGAATCTGGAATTCATTACCAGAAAATATTAAGTTAACCTTGTCGGAAAATCAATTCAAGACTTCTCAAAAATCATCTACTCCCCCTATATTAAATACTCATACTGTAACAAACTTTCAAAACCAATGTTATTTTACTTAAGATAATCTCAGTTTTATATTGTCATCCTCCTTAACACTTGTTGCAATTTCATATCATCATATTGTCATTTAAAATAGTATAGTATCATCATTTTGTTAATTTGAAATAAAATATATAACTAGAAGATGATAAATTTTTCTAGTAATGTTATTATACTAGTATAGCATCAACATATTGTAACTTGAAATAAAATATTCAACTAGATTAAACTCAACCAATTTCTCTAGTATTGTCTCTAAATAGTATGTATAATCATATTGTAACTTGAAATAATACATAACTAGAATAAACTCAATCAATTTCTCTAGCATTAAGTACTTAGTGAATAATTCTTTAGACTAAGCTGCCCCTAATGCCATGGCATGCCAGTGGCTCTCCTTGCATTACAGTCTTATAATTGTAACTACCAATAACAGTGTACACTTGTAACATGCATCGAAATCAAAATATTATTATTATTATTATAATGTTCACTTAAGTGTGTTCTCAGTATAATGTTCACTTAAGTGTTCTCTCTCAGTATAATGTTCACTTAAGTGTTCTCTCTCAGTATAATGTTCACTTAAGTGTTCTCTCTCAGTATAATGTTCACTTAAGTGTTTTCTCTCAGTATAATGTTCACTTAAGTGTTCTCTCTCAGTATAATGTTCACTTAAGTGTTCTCTCTCAGTATAATGTTCACTTAAGTGTTCTCTCTCAGTATAATGTTCACTTAAGTGTTCTCCGCGTGGCCTGACTCAATTTATTCCGAGAAAGGAATTGATTTTCAGTTGGTACACTTGTTTATGTTTCCACTTGGACTTGGCAACACTTACCAGCAGTTTTTGATGGTGTGTGTGTGGTGGGGTGTATAAGCACCCCCACAACCATTAGTGGGTGTGGGGGTGCTTATAGTAGGGGTGGACAGTGTGGTAGGTGTGTGGG
>WNWK01039773.1:0-17292 GCA_009830355.1 Cherax destructor
TGTTTGTTGTCTGGTGGTAAAACAACTGTACTGTGTTTGTTGTCTGGTGGTAAAACAACTGTACTGTGTTTGTTGTCTGGTGGTAAAACAACTGTACTGTGTTTGTTGTCTGGTGGTAAAACAACTGTACTGTGTTTGTTGTCTGGTGGTAAAACAACTGTACTGAGTTTGTTGTCTGGTGGTAAAACAACTGTACTGTGTTTGTTGTCTGGAGGTAAAACAACTGTACTGTGTTTGTTGTCTGGTGGTAAAACAACTGTACTGAGTTTGTTGTCTGGTGGTAAAACAACTGTACTGAGTTTGTTGTCTGGAGGTAAAACAACTGTACTGTACATGTGTATTTGTGGCAGTGAAGCAGCAGACGATTCGGGTACCATGGTCTTGTGTGTCGTAAATCCGAGGGAAAGATTGCAAGACATGAAGAGGTTAATAACATTATCAAGAGGAGCCTCAGAATAGCCGGATGCCCAGCCGTAAGGGAGCCACCCCAACTATACAGATCTGATGGCAGCCAAAAGAGTCCAGATGGTATCACTCTTCAAGCCTGGACAGACAGCAAGCAGGTGGTGTGGGACTACACATGTGCATCTACCTTGGCTGATACCTATATCCAATACACCAGGGAGGAAGGAGGGGCAGCTACCAGCTTCAGGGAGTCCCAAAAGTCGAGAAAATATGGAGAACTTGCCCATCATTATATGTTTGTTCCCATAGGCTCAGAGACCCTTGGCTCATGGGAAAAGAGTGCATCTAAGTTCCTGAAGGAGCTAGGCAAAAGACTCAACAGGGTAACTAGGGATCCTAGGGCAGCCAGTTTTCTGTTCCAACGACTCAGCGCTGCTGTTCAGAGGGGTAATGCCTTCTGTATTTTGGGCACGCGCCCCAGCTCTGAGGAGCTGGATGATATTTTCGCATTATAATCAGTGACAAACACGTAACAATATGTACTAGACATTTATTTTTCACACCTCATGTACAGTATATGCCATCTTCATATCAACACTATATCTCTTAAATCTTTTGTATGTATGTATATATATATATATATATATATATATATATATATATATATATATATATATATATATATATATATATATATATATAAAGATACTCCAGTGTTAATAGTTTGAAGCCGATCAAAAGAGACTTTATTTATAGCACGGAAACCAAATTCGGAAATAGTTTATGTAGAAGTCAGCAGATGGCTTCTGCACATGCCATTAATTGCACGAATCGTTCCTGACCAGAATAGACATAAATGAAACGACATAAGAAACCTGAAAATTCATGTTTACCTCAGAAGGTCCTCAGGTTAAGGGTCGTGTATAATCAAAATGGGCACAAGACAGAAACAAACTCTATATACAGTTTCAAGAATGAGTGATAATTCCCAGATGTTCAGAAATTCCCAGTTGAGATCGTCCACACTTTATAAGTTAAGAGACGGGGACACGAATCAACCCCCAATAAGCACAACTTAGCACGGTTCAGGGAGTCAACACAGTACATTATTCTAAGCACAGTCACAATAAGCTGTGATGATTTAAATGTTTAATTAAGAATCACACGTCCGACAAGTGGTAACCACCACGTTCGTCAGATGGCAACTCGCACGTCCGTCAGATGGCAACTCGCACGTCCGTCAGATGGTAACTCGCACATCCCCCAGATGGTATTTCGCACGTCCGTCAGATGGTAACTCAAACGTCTGTCGTTAGGAATAAATAATCATATGTTGGAATCCAACTCACTGTGGATTATTTAAACCCAGTTCACCTATGAGTACGTCAGGGATAATAACCAGGTCACTAGTTATGAATACTGAGAGCTGCGACAAAACGATGCTGAGACGTCTTAGGAGCGTCCATTGAATACCCAATACTTGATATGTTCGGGTAGCTGCGACAAGTCGAATCTGAGAAGACGTAAGGGCATCCCACGAATACCAACACGGTAGCAAGGCAGAGGGCATAGGTGGGGTATCTGCGACAAGACCGAGCTGAGGAGACTCAGGGAAGAGGCAAAGCGGTGGTCGCTGTGACGAGGCTAAGCTGAGGAGATTCGAGTGTGTCCCTCGCATACCAAACATAGGGCAGGGATGTAGCGCCCTGACTCCCTACCAACCCTGGCGTGACGCCCCCTGCCTTCCTCCGGCAGCTCTCAACAATGCGCTTATCTCATCTTGCATCTGCAACAAGCATATCTAACATCTGCAACACGTAGACCGATCACCCGCGGTTTGTCCACACTGATTGGGGTCTCACCTGTCCAGAACTGCCTGAACCTTCGACCCACTGCAGGAACCGTACATGTCCGCTTACCTGCGTGCCTTTCCCTCGTCCTGCATCTATTATACAGGCCCTGCTTCTTTTTATTTCGAATTCACTCGAGTCTATCTTTCTCTTTGTGTATATAGATTTTTTGCCTTTAACGTCTATGTATTTTACGTCCATCTGTGTGTACCGTTGTGCGTCTACGTCCATCTATGTGTACCGTTGTGTATGTGTATACGGTTCGGCTTTTACTTCGTCATAATTTTTTCTTGTTTGTGTGTAAGCTCATGTATGCAGGCTGTGCTTACCTTTACCTCGGTATATATTGTGTTCCCTTCCTTCCTTTTCTTATCTATCCGAGATTGCACCTGCCTCTCTCCCTGCGATCTTATCTTTTATCCGGCCATCTGTCAGCTTAGCTTTATACCGTTAACTCTGAATCTATTTGCATATGTTACTGACTTTCTCAGTATACGTGGTTTTTACACCCTCCCTCGGTCTTCTTTTGTATGTTTCTGCCTTTCTAAGTATGTTTTTTTGTGTCTGGCCATGCCATCAAGCTGTCCACGTCTCAGCCACTTGTATTTTTTGCTACGAAAAATATTCGGTTTCCAACTCTTTTCCTTATGTTTTTTTTTCGTTTGGTAATTGAACCTCCGTCGTTTGCTTAGATAATAAAGACAAATATAAAAGGTGTTCTCTATCAGTCAACTAAACCACTAAATGAGATCAGTAAGTTAGTCAGTTGTTATGCACACCTGGAGGACTCAGCATATTGCCACAGGCTGCAAAGCAATAAAAGCTTACACTGCAACTTGAATCTTTGTCTTTTGTGACACAAACCTCTTAGTAAAATCTCGCCCACCGAGTCAAAATGCATCATATATTAAATATAAATGAGCTTTCAGTGACTGGGGAATTTATTTAGCTGTTGAGATATTTGAAAAAAAAAAAAATATCTCAACAAGGTGAGTTGGTGGGGAAACTCATCACAGGGGAAGGCGTTGCAGAAGTGACCCCAAGTAAGCCAGTATCAAGTATCACTTCCGCCATGTATAGTATGAAACTGGGACCTACAAGTCCCATTCTAGGTGTGAACCTCACAACCACTCACCAGTGTCGTGTTCTACGGTCCACCCAGCTGCCTCTGTACAAGCGCACACACACACACACACATACACACGCACACACACACACACACACACACACACACAAACATACACACACGCACGCACACAGACACAGACACACACACACACACACACACACACAGACACACACACACACACACACACACACACACACACAATATATATATATATATATATATATATATATATATATATATATATATTTATATACAAAAAATGTAGTCATTAACAATATGTTAATAACGTTACATGCCAAAACATACGTTATATAATCGTTACATCATATACAACATATGTTTTAGCATGCAATGTTATTAAGGATAACATATTTTTAATGACTGTACATTTTTTTTGTAACATATGATAGTTGTAACATAGTAACACTTATATAAGACATATAAGATTTTTATACTTCATAACCCATTTATCTGTATGTCCTTGGGAATTAAATTTATAAATATTAGATTCTACAAACTGTAACTGAGGAATTTCCCAGCAGCCATATTATTAATTAATTTCCGACCATCATAAATCTTCCTGGTGAACTTGAAATGGCCAAAAATAATTCCCTGAATGAGGGAACGTAAGTTTAGACTTTGAATCGTCTAAAAAATCATAATAAAAGCGAAGTTATGGCCAGTAAGCGATACATGGGAATTATCGTGGCGGTGATCTTCTGTTTCAGCGAATACGGGAACTCGGAGGGATAATAAATCTGAAATAAAACACTGGACAACCAACATTTCCAACCTGATACATTAATGATACACAACCCCGACAAGTTAATGAATAAGACACATGTGCCACACTTGGGTGTCAAGTGTGGCACATGTGTCTGATTCATTTCCAGGTTCAACTCCTCAGATCCTGGACTATGTAGCCAAGGTCACCTGAGTTCACTGCTAACAAGTGGGTTCTCGTAGTCACGCTCTCACTGCTATTCTTTTTTTTCACTCACACTCCAAGTTATTTTTTCTCTCAGCAGTGATTAATAACGTGTGGTGAGTCAACAACAAGGCTGCTACTACTATACACTTTAAAATCCCTTCTAAATACAATTAAAAAGAACGAGAGGGTTCAGTGCACTAAAAGGTTCAGATTTCTTTAGAGAACTCTATAACTCCCCCCCCCCCATCAAAAAAAAATAGCAGTCGATTTTTTTGGTTAAAAAATTACGGTACGGTATTTCTGATAGGTGCGAAAAGCAAAACACCATACTGTACCGTACTTTACCATACTAATCATACTGTACCGTACTGTACCATACTGTACCGTACTGTATCATACTGTACCGTACTGTATCATACTGTACCGTACTGTACCGTACTGTATCATACTGTACCGTATTGTACCGTAGCGCCATCCTTGGTCAAGAGCGATGTTTACCCAAGGCAGTAAGTGTGTCTGCTCTCTGGGCTTAACTGACGTTGAAGTTTCTCAACACAGTCATAGGGGCTTTCCCCTTCAACTGGTGCTGCTTTGAATGCAGATGAAGGGTTTTTGAGCCAAGGAATTGGAGCTACCTTGCCCCTTCCTTGGATAAAACCTCGTATCCTCCTATTTTTAGGGCTCTGAATGACCCCTACATGACTAGCTCGCTTCCCTTTAATAATAATAATAATAATAATAATAATAATAATAATAATAATATCCTGGCGTAGATAAGTAAAGGATTTACTCTGATCAATAAAAATCTATCTCCTCCAACAGTCGGCCGCTGGTGCGATCCTCAATGGAAATTAATCTGTTAATTTGGCACTTGGCGTTTTTGGGTTATGGTTGGTTAAGTTCCTCAACCTTAATACATGAGCTCTTATATTAATTTTGTCCTTAATGTAACCAGTGTAAAAATTTTAATATTTAAATTTGTTAAAAAAAAAAAAATAATGAAGACATGAGAACTTAATGATTGAGATTTTTTTTTTTTTAAATTGAATTTGGTTGACGCTAACTTAGGTTAGCGTGCTGAGACGTTAAAGATTAGTTACGTCATGCAGTCCTGCGTCTGATGATGGACATGTGTCGTTACTAACTACCACTTACAACAAGCGCTTTTATAAAGCTGTTGTGTATCCAGGGGGGGGGATCTATTATGAAACTAATGAAGGTTAAGCTTCAGGGCCCCTAATCCCGGAGGGGCCCTATAAGCCACTTTAGTCCACATTGCTTAAAAATTTTGGGTCTATTATATGAGAAGGGTTTTTAAAAAAAATAATATTAATGATATAATGTAATTCAGTACAAAATAATACAAATAAAAATTGAAAGGTTATTAAAGTGTCATGTAGGCCTACCGGCCTAGCGTTGCTGGTTGCGAAGGGGCCCAAAATGTAGGTCCACCATTGTGTGAATAATATAATATTTTGCATAGTTCAATTAAATGCCTCCAAAACTGAACTGGACTTCCAGCAAGCATGTGTGAGCGTATTTGATAGGAGTGAATGGAGACAAATGGTTTTTGACACTTGACGTGCTGTTGGAGTGTGAACAAAGTAACATTTATGAAGGGATTCAGGGAAACCGGCAGGCCGGACTTGAGTCCTGGAGATGGGAAGTACAGTGTCTGCACTCTGAAGGAGGGGTGTTAATGTTGCAGTTTTATAACTGTAGTGTAAAACACCCCTCTGGCAAGATAGTGATGGAGTGAATGATGATGAAAGTTTTTCTTTTTCGGGCCACCCTGCCTTGGTGGGAATCGGCCGATGTGTTAATAAAAATAAAATAAAAAATAAATAGCACGTACTATTAAGGTCTTTCTACGCTCTGTTCAGCTTTCAATGTACATTTTTTTCAATCGCATTTAAAAAAAAAATCTTACCATACAGGCACCTTTACAAGAGAACTTACTGTCACCACCACTTTCATTACCAAGGTCACACTGGAGATCGTCAGAACTTCTCCACCTCACTCACTTTGGGATCGTCACTGGTCGAACCTCTGAACTGGAGGTTCAGAGTCTGCTGCTCACAGACTTCCACAAATGGTCTACTGCTGGTCGACCAGAATTTGCGAGACGGACTTTTGTGTCGTACTGCCATAAATCAGCTGCATTATACATAATGTATCACATGACCCAGGGAGGCGCTCACTTTGGGAGGCAAGTGAGCGAAAAGACTTAAAATATCTGAGAAAGAGGATTAAAAAAAGTTATTGTGGGGGAAGTCTCGCTTTGATGCTCAGTCTAGACTTTTAAATTAGTTATTGAAGATATCAAAGGTCAAAAATAAAGAAACATGTTGCAGAAGAAGCAATTGGAGAGAAACTGCATAAAATACCTACACGATGAAGACAGACACATCTAGAGAGAATGGATAAAAAATAGGATGACTATAAGAGTGTATGAATCTTGGTTGGAGGGAAGGAAAGATAAGGGTTGACCTAGGAAAGGTTGGAAGAAGGGTACGAATGAGGTAGTGAATGCTACGAGCTGGGACATTCAAGAAGCTTGTGTGAGCGTGTTAGGAGTGAGTGGAGGCAAGGGTTTTCCTTACAATTTGACGTGCTGTTGGAGAGTGAACAAAGTAATATTTTGAAGTGATTCAGGGAAAACATCCCCACCCTTCTGAAGAAGGTGTGGGATGCTGCGGGTTGGAGAGTCATCTGAACTGTGATGTCGGCGTTCTTCTGACAAGACAGTGAAAGTGTTTTCTTGTTTGTTGGGTCACTCGACCTCAATGGGAGATGGCTGCAATGTTATGTGTGAATATATATATATATATATATATATATATATATATATATATATATATATATATATATATATATATATATACATCGACTGGTCAAGATTAAAATCGAGACTTTTAGGAGCCTCCCAGGAAACCAGGTAACTCGACTCTAAGATCAGAACGCAGACTATTGAGGGAGCCTCGCTAGGAAAGGTAAATCTCGACTCTAGATAAGAAAGAAATGAGCTATGAGAGAGGAGAGAGAGAGAGAGAGAGAGAGAGAGAGAGAGAGAGAGAGAGAGAGAGAGAGAGAGAGGGGAGAGAGAGAGAGAGAGAGAGAGAGAGAGAGAGAGAGAGAGAGAGAGAGAGAGAGAGGAGAGAGAGAGAGAGAGAGAGAGAGAGAGAGAGAGAGTCGGGGAGAGAGAGTCGGGAGGGGAGGAAGGGTTAAGTGACTCACTATAAACATTCTCAGCAGGCACCTGACTAACACGAACCTCATAACAAGTAGGTGAAGTGGGTAGAGCAGGTGGAGCGAGGCATAGGTACTAGAGAGCAGGTAATGAGAAGCTATTACCCGCTCCCGGCTAGGTCGCTTCTACTTCGAAGTTTCTTCCCATTCACCCTCATTACTGTCTCACTCACCACGTGTAAGAGTTATCTTTATAAATAATATATATATATATATATATATATATATATATATATATATATATATATATATATATATATATATATATATATATATATATATATCATCAGCCCCATCCTCAACCGCTTCCCAGTCAATGATAAAAAGCTTAAGAAAGATGCCAGAAATTGTAGGTCAGGTGGTGGTGAGTAAAAAAACCCCTTTTTTTTTTTCCTTCTGCTTGATCCATGAGGTGACCTGTCTGCCGCCCTGCTCAGGAATGCGTCTATCATGTCTGGCTGAACCGGCTTCCCACTTCCTGTCGAAAAAGCAGATTAGAAGAATGCCTGGACTAAGCTTGCAGACTGTCGTAAAGGCAGCCTTGATGTCTGCTTGGACTAAGCTTTCAGACCGTCGTAAAGGCAGTCTTGATGTCTGCTTGGACTAAGCTTTCAGACCGTCGTAAAGGCAGCCTTGATGTCTGCTTGGACTAAGCTTGCGGACTGTCGTAAAGGCAGCCTTGATGTCTGCTTGGACTAAGCTTTCAGACCGTCGTAAAGGCAGTCTTGATGTCTGCTTGGACTAAGCTTGCAGACCGTCGTAAAGGCAGCCTTGATGTCTGCTTGGACTAAGCTTGCAGACCGTCGTAAAGGCAGTCTTGATGTCTGCTTAGACTAAGCTTGCGGACTGTCGTAAAGGCAGCCTTGATGTCTGCTTGGACTAAGCTTGTGGACAGTCGTAAAGGCAGCCTTGATGTCTGCTTGGACTAAGCTTGCAGACTGTCGTAAAGGCAGCCTTGATGTCTGCTTGGACTAAGCTTGCAGACTGTCGTAAAGGCAGCCTTGATGTCTGCTTGGACTAGGCCTGCAGACCGTCGTAAAGGCAGCCTTGACGTCTGCTTGGACTAGGCCTGCAGACCGTCGTAAAGGCAGCCTTGATGTCTGCTTGGACTAAGCTTGCAGACTGTCGTAAAGGCAGCCTTGATGTCTGCTTGGACTAAGCTTGCAGACTGTCGTAAAGGCAGCCTTGATGTCTGCTTGGACTAAGCTTGCAGACTGTCGTAAAGGCAGCCTTGATGTCTGCTTGGACTAAGCTTGCAGACTGTCGTAAAGGCAGCCTTGATGTTTTTGTAGTATATTAACTGGGTATGAGACACGTGAGTAAATGTAGTTGTTATTGTTGTTGCTACAAATCACTCATGTATCATAGATATTCAACATATGTGAAATGCAAAACCCGTGCGGATGAATCAGCGCAAGGTGGTTGGTTGGTTAATGGGGGTTTAAAGACTATCGACTGCACGAGGGTCATTAAGTCTGTTCGTAACATTTCACCACCAGACAGGAATACTTTAATCCCTAAAATAGAGATTAAATAAACATTTGGCATTGAAACTCAAAGAGATACACACTTCTCGTCGTATATAACCCGATGAATCAGAGTGAAGGCTCGATCCTCCGTCTGCTGACCTTAGGAGTGGCAGGCTATTCACACAGCCAGGCTGTCATCTCGGACAAACATGTAAGGTAAGAGGAAACAGGAACCCAATTAAAACAAAGAAAAAGAAATGTGTGGACGGCGAGAACGGAATTTTAACGGGACTTTAAAAAATTGGTTTGTTGTGGCGTTGAATGAAGGCAGTAAGAGAGGGTAAGAGACAGCGGCTGAGATAGAGAATGGGAGGACCCAGTGAATAAATCTGTGTTAAAAGACTGAAAAGGATTTGGTGGGACGGGTGCTGGTAAATGATGATGTTAGGCGAGGAGGATAATGAAGTGGTCTTGCCAAGCTTGGCTGTGTGTGTGTGTGTGTGTGTGTGTGTGTGTGTATGTACTTACCTATATGTAATTGCAAGGGTCGAGTCACAGCTCATAGGCCTGCCTCTTCGCTAGCCGCTACTAGGTGTGTGTGAGTGTGAGATTACATATTTGCGAATTCTATGGTTTTTAAATGACGTGAAATAGCTTTGTCATATGTGTCAACCTCTGTATGAGCTCAGCTTCCAATGATTTATTAGCCAGATGTAAGTCCAGATATACCATTATTTTATATCAAATGTTCTCGTGGCTGCTTCTGTGACTTCCTTGAGTGGACGTTGTTCCCATGCAGTCCTTGTTCTTCCTCCTGTGTTAAAGGCAGGTCCTTCACAATCCGTCCCACTAACAGAATATTGCTCAACCCAATTTTCAATGCTACCCAAGAAATAAGCTTTGACAATTCTACCCACTCATGCGCGAGTCCCACTCAAATCCAACCCCTCTCACTCATGAATTTATCCAACCTAAATTTGAAACTACCCAAGGTCCTAGCTTCAATAACCCTACTAGGCAGACTGTTCCACTCATCAACTACCCTATTTCCAAACCAATACTTTCCTATATCCTTTCTAAATCTAAACTTATCTAACTTGAATCCATTATTGCGGGTTCTCTCTTGGAGAGATATCCTCAAGACCTTATTTATATCCCCTTTGTTAATACCCATTTTCCACTTGTATACCTCGATCATGTCTCCCCTCATTCTACGTCTTACAAGTGAATGTAATTTAAGGGTCTTCAATCTTTCTTCGTAAGGAAGATTTCTAATGCTATGTATTAATTTAGTCATTCTACGCTGAATGTTTTCTAACGAATTTATGTCCATTCTGTAATATGGAGACCAAAACTGAGCTGCGTAATCTAGGTGAGGCCTTACTAATGATGTATAAAGCTGTAATATAACCTCTCTACTTCTGTTGCTAACACTTCTTGATATAAATCCCAGTAATCTATTTGCCTTATAAGAACATAAGAATGGAGGAACACTGCAGAAGGCCTACTGGCCCATACAAGGCAGGTCCTTAGAGATAAGATAGGTCCTCTTAAAAATAATGATGGGTATCTTACTGACAAAGAGAATGAAATGTGCTCTATCTTTAATAATTATTTTCTCTCGGTTTTCACTCAGGAAGACACTAATAATATCCCATGACCTAGGTATTTTAGTGGGCCTAAAGAAGATAAATTATAAGAACATAAGAACATAAGAATGGAGGAACACTGCAGAAGGCCTACTGGCCCATACAAGGCAGGTCCTTATCAAAACCACCACTACCTAAAAATTTATTCCCGTACTCACGACACAAATCAAACCCAGCCCCTCCCACTCATATATTTGTCCAATCTCTTTTTAAAGCCACCCAAGGTCCTAGCCTCTATCACAGTACTCGGAAGATTGTTCCACGCATCTACAACTCTGTTCGAAAACCAGTACTTGCCTATGTCCTTTCTAAATCTAAATTTATCCAATTTAAATCCGTTATTTCTCGTTCTTACTTGGTTCGATATCCTCAGTATTTTATTAATATCTCCTTTGTTTATGCCCATCATCCACTTGTACACCTCGATGATATCTCCCCTCATTCTACGTCTCTCCAGAGAGTGGAGATTCAACGCTCTAAGTCTATCTTCATACGGGAGATTTCTTATACTGTAAATCATTTTAGTCATTCTTCTTTGTATGTTCTCCAATGAATCTATATCCATCCTGTAGTAAGGAGACCAAAACTGAGCTGCATAATCCAAATGAGGTCTCACTAGTGATGTATAGAGCTGTAAAATAACTTTTGGACTTCTGTTGCTTATACTTCTTGAAATAAATCCTAGTAATCTGTTAGCCTTATTGCGCACACTTAGGCACTGTTGTCTTGGCTTTAGATTTCTGCTTACCATGACTCCCAAGTCTTTTCACATTCTGTATGATCAAGCTCAACTTCACCTAGTTTATAAATTCGAGGGATATTTTCATTACCAACGACAAGCACCTTACACTTGTCCACATTGAACTTCATCTGCCACTTTTCAGACCAAGACATTAATTTATCCAAATCCTCCTGGAGTTCACTGTTATCCTCCTCAGAATGAATTATACGGCCTATTTTTGTATCATCAGCAAATTTACTCATGTCACTTGCAATTCCTTCATCAAGGTCATTAATGTAAATTATGAACAACAATGGGCCCAAAACTGATCCTTGTGGAACGCCACTAGTGACAAATCCCCATTCAGATTTGACCCCATTAATGGAAACTCTCTGCTTTCTATTGGTAAGCCATGCCTCTATCCATGCTAGAACTTTACCTCCTATACCATGAGCTGCCACCTTTCTTAAGAGTCTCTTGTGAGGTACTCTATCGAAGGCCTTACTGAAATCCAAGTAAACTATATCATATTCTTTATCACTGTCTACTGCCTCAAATGTTTTATTGAAAAACGTCAGTAAATTTGTCAGGCAGGAACGACCTCTCGTAAACCCATGCTGAGATTCATTAATCAAATTATGTTCTTCAAGGTGACTTCTGATAATAGGGTAGTTGATGAGTGGAACAGTCTGCCTAGTAGGGTTATTGAAGCTAGGACCTTGGGTAGTTTCAAATTTAGGTTGGATAAATTCATGAGTGAGAGGGGTTGGATTTGAGTGGGACTCACGCATGAGTGGGTAGAATTGTCAAAGCTTATTTCTTGGGTAGCATTGAAAATTGGGTTGAGCAAATATTCTGTTAGTGGGACGGATTGTGCAGGACCTGCCTAGTATGGGCCAACAGGCCTGCTGCAGTGTTCCTCCTTTCTTATGTTCTTATGTTCTTAATTGATTCTAATAATTTGCCTACTATAGACGTGAGGCTTATTGGACGGTAATTTGATGGAATGGACTTATCCCCTGATTTGAATATAGGAACTACATTAGCTATCTTCCACATCTCTGGCACAACACCAGTTAGGATGGACGTATTAAACACATTCGTTAATGGCTGACTAAGTTCCATTTTGCATTCTTTAAGTACCCTGGAAAACAACTCGTCGGGTCCCGGGGACTTATTTTGCTTCAGTTTATCTATCTGTTTGATAACCATGTCCCTCGTGACAGTAATATTAGTTAATTTGAATTCTTCAGGAACTGAATAATTGTTAATTTCTGGAATCTCATTTACGTCTTCTACGTACGCTTAGGCATTGCTGTCTTGGTTTAAGGTTGCTGCTTACCATCACCCCCAAGTCCTTCTCGCAATCTGTATAGCTAAGTTCTACGTTATTTAACTTATAAGTGCTTGGGTTATGGACACTCCCGAGCTTCAGAACCTTGCATTTATCTACACTGAACTGCATCTGCCACTTTTCTGACCAGGAAATGAGTTTGTCTAAATCCTCCTGAAGTTCCTTGACATCTACGTTTGAATCAATTATCCTACCTATCTTCGTGTCATCGGCGAATTTGCTCATGTCACTAGTAATTCCCTCATCTTAATTAATACATAGCATTAGAAATCTTGCCTGCCGAATGTCACATTCAGGGTTTTAAATTGTTCCAAGTAGACAGAAGTATCGGGAAAGGGGGTGGGGTGGCACTCTATGTCCGTGATCATTTAAATTGTTGCATAAAAACGGGTATAAAGTCTGAATTAACACATACAGAGTCTGTCTGGATAGAATTTTCAGAGGGGTGTGAAAAATTGATTTTAGGCGTGATTTACCGTCCTCCAAACTTAGATAGGGAACAAGGGAGACTACTTTGGGAGGAAATTGTTAAGGCCACAAGACACGATAACGTAGTAATTCTAGGGGACTTTAATTTTAGTCAGATTGATTGGAATTTCATGACAGGGAATTTAGAATCTAACGACTTTTAGAAGTAGTTCAGGATTGCTTTTGAAGCAGTTTGTAACAGAACCTACAAGGGAAATAACCTACTTGACTTGGTTCTGGCAAGCAAGGAAACCCTTGTTAATAATTTAGAAATTACAGAGGAACTCGGCTCAAGCGACCACAAGTCAATTACCTTTAGCATTGAATGGATGTATGATAGTAGGGATAATTCAGTAATGGTCCCAGATTTTCGCTTAGCAGATTATAATGGACTTAGAGAACACTTATCAACTGTGGACTGGGGTGAAGAAGAGAGGTATCAATATGACAGTTTTCTTAACACTATACAGGCTGCCCAAAGAACATTTATCCCGTATAAAGAAATTAGATCAAGTAGAAATGACCCAAAATGGATGAATAATAGGCTCAAATATCTTTTAGGGCAGAAGAAAGGAATTTATAGGCGCATAAAAGAGGTGAGGGTCATCTTATAAATCAGTATACTGACATTAAGAGGGACGTTAAAAAGGGAATAAGAAAAGCTAAACGGGACTATGAAATTAAAGTTGCTAGGGATTCAAAAACTAACCCAAAAGTTTTTTCCAGGTTTATAGAACAAAAGTTAGGGATAAGATAGGTCCCTTAAAAATAACTTTGGGCATCTTACTGACAAGGAGAATGATATGTGCTCTATTTTTAATAATTATTTTCTCTCGGTTTTCACACAGGAAGACATTAATAATATCCCAGTAATTAATTTTTACAGAGGCCCAGAAGAAGATAAATTATGTAATATCACAGTCACTAGCGAAATGATTATGAAACAGCTGGACCGACTGAAACAAAATAAATCGCCGGGTCCTGATGAGCTTTTGCAAGGGTTCTTAAGGAATGCAAAATGGAACTCTGTGAACCAATATCTAACATTTTTAATTTATCTCTTCAAACAGGTGTAGTGTCTGATATGTGGAAGATGGCTAATGTAATTCCTATTTATAAAGCAGGGGACAAGTCACTACCGTCAAACTACCGCCCAATAAGCCTGACCTCAATTGTAGGCAAATTACTAGAGTCAATTATAGCTGATATTATTAGAAGCCATCTAGATAACCATAATTTGATTAATGATACCCAGCATGGATTCACGAGGGGCCGTTCCTGCCTATCTAATTTATTAACCTTCTTCAGTAAAGCTTTTGAGGCTGTTGATCACGATAAAGAATTCGATATTGTTTATTTAGACTTTAGTAAGGCTTTTGATAGAGTACCGCACCAGAGACTGTTAAAGAAAGTGGCAGCTCATGGCATTGGGGGAAAAGTGCTGTCATGGATCGAGTCATGGCTCACCAATAGGAAGCAGAGAGTGTGCATAAATGGGGTTAAATCCGAATGGGGACTTGTAACAAGTGGTGTTCCACAGGGATCAGTCTTAGGCCCATTGTTATTTATAATATATATCAATGACCTTGATGAGGGAATTACTAGTGATATGAGCAAATTCGCCGACGACACGAAGATAGGTAGGATAATTGATTCAAACATAGATGTCATAGAACTTCAGGAAGATTTGGACAAACTTGGTTCGTGGTCAGAAAGGTGGCAGATGCAGTTCAATGTAGATAAATGCAAGGTTCTGAAGCTCGGGAGTGTCCATAACCCAAGCACTTATAAGTTAAATAACGTAGAACTTAGCCATACAGATTGCGAGAAGGACTTGGGGGTGATGGTAAGCAGCAACCTTAAACCAAGACAGCAATGCCTAAGCGTACGTAATAAGGCAAATAGATTACTGGGATATATATCAAGAAGTGTTAGCAACAGAAGTCCAGAGGTTATATTACAGCTTTATACATCATTAGTAAGGCCTCACCTAGATTACGCAGCTCAGTTCTGGTCTCCATATTACAGAATGGACATAAATTCGTTAGAAAACATTCAGCGTAGAATGACTAAATTAATACATAGCATTAGAAATCTTCCTTACGAAGAAAGATTGAAGACCCTAAAATTACATTCACTTGTAAGACGTAGAATGAGGGGAGACATGATCGAGGTATACAAGTGGAAAATGGGTATTAACAAAGGGGATATAAATAAGGTCTTGAGGATATCTCTCCAAGAGAGAACCCGCAATAATGGATTCAAGTTAGATAAGTTTAGATTTAGAAAGGATATAGGAAAGTATTGGTTTGGAAATAGGGTAGTTGATGAGTGGAACAGTCTGCCTAGTAGGGTTATTGAAGCTAGGACCTTGGGTAGTTTCAAATTTAGGTTGGATAAATTCATGAGTGAGAGGGGTTGGATTTGAGTGGGACTCGCGCATGAGTGGGTAGAATTGTCAAAGCTTATTTCTTGGGTAGCTTTGAAAATTGGGTTGAGCAAATATTCTGTTAGTGGGATGGATTGTGAAGGACCTGCCTAGTATGGGCCAACAGGCCTGCTGCAGTGTTCCTCCTTTCTTATGTTCTTATGTTCTTAAGAAAGATTGAAGACCCTTAAATTACATTCACTTGTAAGACGTAGAATGAGGGGAGACATGATCGAGGTATACAAGTGGAAAATGGGTATTAACAAAGGGGATATAAATAAGGTCTTGAAGATATCTCTCCAAGAGAGAACCCGCAATAATGGATTCAAGTTAGATAAGTTTAGATTTAGAAAGGATATAGGAAAGTATTGGTTTGGAAATAGGGTAGTTGATGAGTGGAACAGTCTGCCTAGTAGGGTTATTGAAGCTAGGACCTTGGGTAGTTTCAAATTTAGGTTGGATAAATTCATGAGTGAGAGGGGATGGATTTGAGTGGGACTCGCGCATGAGTGGGTAGAATTGTCAAAGCTTATTTCTTGGGTAGCATTGAAAATTGGGTTGAGCAAATATTCTGTTAGTGGGACGGATTGTGAAGGACCTGCCTAGTATGGGCCAACAGGCCTGCTGCAGTGTTCCTCCTTTCTTATGTTCTTATGTTCTTACATAAGAACATAAGAATGGAGGAACACTGCAGAAGGCCTACTGGGCCATACAAGGCAGGTCCTGATCAAAACCACCACTACCTAAGAATTTATTCCCGTACTCACGACACAAATCAAACCCAGCCCCTCCCACTCATATATTTGTCCAATCTCTTTTAAAGCCACCCAAGGTCCTAGCCTCTATCACAGTACTCGGAAGATTGTTCCACGCATCTACAACTCTGTTCGAAAACCAGTACTTGCCTATGTCCTTTCTAAATCTAAATTTATCCAATTTAAATCCGTTATTTCTGGTTCTTACTTGGTTCGATATCCTCAGTATTTTATTAATATCTCCTTTGTTTATGCCCATCATCCACTTGTACACCTCGATGATATCTCCCTCATTCTACGTCCTCCAGAGAGTGGAGATTCAACGCTCTAAGTCTATCTTCATACGGGAGATTTCTTATACTGTAAATCATTTTAGTCATTCTTCTTTGTATGTTCTCCAATGAATCTATATCCATCCTGTAGTAAGGAGACCAAAACTGAGCTGCATAATCCAAATGAGGTCTCACTAGTGATGTATAGAGCTGTAAAATAACTTTTGGACTTCTCTTGCTTATACTTCTTGAAATAAATCCTAGTAATCTGTTAGCCTTATTGCGCACACTTAGGCCCTGTTGTCTTGGCTTTAGATTCCTACTTACCATGACTCCCAAGTCTTTTCACATTCTGTATGATCAAGCTCTACTTCACCTAGTTTATAAATTCGAGGGATATTTTCATTACCAAGGACTAGTACCTTACACTTGTCCACATTGAACTTCATCTGCCACTTTTGAGACCAAGACATTAATTTGTCCAAATCCTCCTGGAGTTCACTGGTATCCTCCTCAGAATGAATCATACGGCCTATTTTTGTATCATCAGCAAATTTACTCATAAGAACATAAGAACATAAGAATGGAGGAACACTGCAGAAGGCCTACTGG